>DWKW01001732.1:0-12081 GCA_018250115.1 Doberes anticus | reverse complement strand
CCTTCGACATAAGAGTCTACAACCGTCAAATCGATATCCATCGATATCAAGATTTCTCAACAAAAATTCTAAGTTTTTAAAACAAGAATGTTTAAAACAAGAATGTTTAAAACAAGAATGTTTAAAACAAGAATGTCAGAGGTAGGAAGAATGAAGCATTAAAACCTTGAACGCAAGTAGATAGATGATGATGATTGTAGAGTCTTACGTCGAAATTAATGTGGACACTGCTGTATTTTGGTAAAAAGGGTGTCGTTAGGCAGAAGATACTGGACAGGAGGCATTCCAACTTAGTCGTCAGGAGTAGCAACGCATCCACGTGCTGCCTCAGTTGGAACTTCTGCCCTATTTGAGGTTTGATGTGGATGTCCATGGGCTGCAGTGACCACTTAACATCATGGGACCTGTTTGCCCGTTTGGTATTCTGTTAGTATAAAAGAAAAAGGAGGTAGTACATTGAACGCAATAAACAGAAGTAAATGTCATAACACTAAAGTTCTAAAAGGAATTAATTCCATGCACTTAAAACATCCAAGAACAAACTATGCGTAAACAAAAGATTGTATCCATAATTCCATACCTAACCATTGCGTAAGAACTGTGTACCTTACCCCTCATTGTATCACTATTTCCCAAGCTTGATCGGAATGACGTCTGTCCATAAATCCAGAGAATAATAGCGATTAACTAATTGTTGAGATCCCAAGATGGAGTTTGTTTAATAATGATAATTAAAGGGTAATAATGTGTGCGATTCTATGCGCATATTCGCCGAACAAGGACATAGGACATTTCCGCGTTGATTCACGACGTTTGGTGCAAGTGCGGGCGGCAGCGGAAGTGCAAGCGGACGTTGAACGATGGCTACGAGCGATTGGTAAATCAACGTTAAAACTAGTCCGTTGGATACGAATAATTACGAAAGTAATTATGGTTACTGGGTAAGGCCGGATTTCTTGTGCAGACCTGGCCACCTGGTGATGATCATCCCGGCTCTGTGTCGTGATTTAACTTAGGACTGCTGATGTAAGCATCTCCGACTACGGAGTAAGCAAACCTACATAGCTTACTCCGGAGTAGGAGTTACCTGATAACTTAACTTGATAATTAAGCCTGGCTATCCACATTTGGCTAGCGTGGTAGACTATGGCCTAAACTCTCTCATCTCTGAGAGAGATCCGTGCCCAACATTGGAACGATAATAGGTTAATGACGATGACAAAGTGCCTACCTAAGTACCAGGTAGGCTTCTAAGTAGACAAGTATTTAGAAGGTTAGTGAATGAAAATATTTGAGAGTACTTTTATTCATGGAACGAAATACGTACGTACGTAAAGTAATGATATCTGAATGAAACCAATCGATGCCTCGTTTCAAAAACAATAAAAACATATTAATTTTAGAAACAACTTACGGAATTTTACAAGTACACTCTAAAATATAATGTTTAATTTCGATGTATTATACTGTAAACGTCATATGAAAGAAACTTTACCATTCCTCACTTCTGAACGGTGGTTTAAGAGACAAAATGATATTTGGAAAAACTCTCCCACACAAACCCTAAAATAATTAAAGCTTAATACTGTGTAGTACTAGCGGAACGCCTCAACAAGTAGTTAAGTGCATACAAGCGTTATAGAATGTGACCGAAAAAAGTTAAATATTCCTACAGACGTGTCATCTTACTATAAAATGGATTTATTACAAAAATAATAAAATAAAGGCTACATGACCCGACTGTCAACCCATTCATTACTTGGCAGCTATAAAAAGAAACTAAAAAATGCATAAATTATTATATGTACATGGCATACACACTGTAACTTTAATCTTTTATGATTTAGATGGTTTTAAAATTAATTTTCATATGTAATGTTTATAATTAACTTTTGCTATAAAATCGTGCATTTCACGTATTTTGTTGACTACTCGACTTACTTGCGCTTTTATATGAAACTACACTCTGTTTTTGCAGTGAAAGATGATTGTAGCGATAAGCTTCTTAACTATTTTACATCACGCCAACTAAAAGACTTCGCAATAGCTATTAACTTCATTAAATAAATGTTTCACCTGCCACTGCATATGGTGCCGCGGAGATTAAAGTTAATTAAAATAGTTGAAGAGCTTTTTGTAGTATTTCTTTAAATTCGGCGCAATGAAAATTTAAACACATAGAAATCCAAGAATAGAACGTCGATTTACTTTCTCCCTTTTGTTCAAATAGTAGATTTTAAATATGTATAGCAAAGTTTAAGCCTTTGAATAAAGTTTATCGTTTAGATATATTTATGTATTACACTTTACACTTAATTTTATTGTGAATTTAAGGGATTTCAATGTCAACCCTTGGTGACTGCGAAAAATTTGTGGAAGCCAACTGCCAAAGTACAGATAGTTCTATGTTTTTTGATACGATATGAATGTATGAGTTGTGCAGGGTGCAAAATTTTATCAATAAATCAAGACTATAGGACAAACTATTATATTATAGGACGAATTAAGCAAAGGATATATAAATTGACACGATAATATATCAAATACAATATAAGTTTCCAATACACATAATATGTATGTCTGTAATGCATTCATATCCTATTTTCTTTTATGGTTTCAGTTATATAAGTAGCAAATAAGCACATAGTCCGTCTCATACATAGCAGCCATTCTATCTGCCGTCGAGCTCAGATGAGTTACTGCTCCTGAAAATAAATTTGGATTCCTCCTGTTTATAATGTTTTTGGGCTTGCTGCACTTTACTCAACTGCAGAAGGCGTATACTCCATCATACTAATCTAATATGAATTGGCCCGAAAAAACA
The DNA here is from genome assembly GCA_018250115.1 of Doberes anticus. Classification (NCBI taxonomy): domain Eukaryota; kingdom Metazoa; phylum Arthropoda; class Insecta; order Lepidoptera; family Hesperiidae; genus Doberes; species Doberes anticus. The sequence continues at coordinate 9,257 of DWKW01001732.1, read as the reverse complement.
AAAGATGTTCAGTTCTATGTCATTTAATTCGAAGGCTCGCCTTCCTCGGCACCACTGTTGCACCTATTTCTGCCGTAAAGGAGCAGTGCATTGGTGCTCCGGTGTCGTAGGTGAGCCTTCAACATTAAACTCTACCACCATCAAAATTAATAAATTAATTAATTCAATCATCAAATAAGAACAAAATCTATTCTTTCACGTAGAGAAATACCAAGCATAGCTCATGAATATATCATAGATATATATATATAGATATATCATATATATATCATATATAGATATATCATAGAAGGACCATGTCTCGGCTTCGTATGTTATCAAGAACAAAAACATCATTATGAACCTATTATCGTCCCATTGCTGCGCGCCAAGCGCGGATTGGCAAACATCACATGCCTTTGAGAAAAAATGTAGACATGCAGACTTGTAGATGTAACTTCAAGATATTCCTTCACCGTAAAACCAATAGATATTTAATTTCTAGTACGGATATAGTTTCGAAAAATACGACTTACGTACCAAGATTATAACCCTAATAGTTTAGTGTATCACTCACAAATATAACAAAAATAAGACCATGGACAATAAATCCTCCCTCGCCTGCGCTTATCACTTAAAGCAACCTCCAAACATGCAGAGCCAACATGTTGACTCACAGCGACCTTGAAATAGACCAGTCTATTCGCATTTTAGCCAATCAGTAGTCGGCACACGCTGACACCGTCCTTTGTGCAGGCAATGTTTTTGTATGCGTTTTTGTCTTTTATAATGTACTAGGTTTTAGTCCTAACAACGGAATCATCTACTTATATTTTACACAGACATTATATCGGTCAACATGAGTGTCGCTGGCTTTTTGGTCATTCATTATCAACCCAATTCATCATCAATCATGGTGGTGGAGTCTTAGGTCGAAGGCTCTCCCGGGGCCGCACCACCGTACTTTTTCTGCCGTAAAGCAGAAGTGTGAGAACTGCGGTGTATCGTTTTGATTGGTGTAGTTGCCTAAGACACTGGACAAGAGGCATTCCAACTTAGTGCTCAGGAGAAGCAACACATGCTCATACAACTTAAGATTGGACTTCCGTTCTAGTTGAGGTTTGATGTGGGTGTCCATGGGCTGCAGTGACTACTTAACATCAGGTGGCCTGCATGCTCGTTTGCTATTCCGTTTGGATGAAAAATAACATTACTATTACTACTACTGGTCTGGCACGGATCTCCGTCCAAAGATGACATTGTTTAGGCCATGGTCCACCATGCTGGCCAGATGCGGATTGGCATGCTTCACATGCCCTTGAGAACATTGGAGAACTCTCAATCGTGCAGGATTCCTCACGATGTTTTCCTTCACCGATAAGTCATAATTTATTGTACCACTTGTGGGAAACGCGTCTCCTCTCCTCTTCTGAGAGCGTTTAGACGTAACCGTTAGAGCGAGTGATGATTAATTTGTAACTTAATTTAATTTAATTATTTAATCTTCATAATTACATAGTAAGATAGCTTGCTCGTAAAACTCGGTAAAGTTGCCCTATTAGGGTCTGCTTGTTTAAAATTTTAACACAACATTACCTTCGAAGAAAAACCTTTGTTTTTTCTTCCTTTCCTTGCATTCCACTGCATATGTTTTCTCGGGGAGTCTATGTTCGCTAGAATTTTATTTACGTTAGCAGTTGGAATGCCTCCTGTTCAGTTTCGTCTGCCTAAACCTGACACTGCTGCTTTACGGCGAAAATAGGTGGGGCAGTGGTGCCTACGCAGAAGACCCTTAGACATTAGGCTGCACCAGGCTGAGTCTGGCGGTTCAGCTTGTAGTGCTATCCGGTTCGAAATTTAAGAAACTCGGTCTAATTGCCAACATATGAGTACCGAGCGCCGCTTTGTATGCGTCTAGCGTTAAATGTATCGTACGATCTGAGAGCTTATCAAGCATCTCAATTTAAACTTGTGTACTTGAAGTATGTTCTCTGTGTATTAAGTTTCTATTTCTTCGTCAACGTTCAAAACTTTTAAAAGCATATGCAATATGCGAAATGATGTAAAGTTTTTTGTTAGTAATTGCCGACGACTTTTACTTAGAACGAACGTATTATGATTTCCTCACTACTTCCTGAATTTATTTATTTATCTATTATAGGTACATGTTTCATCGTATTTCCTACATTTATAATTAAAATCACAATTTATAATATTTTATTTTATTTTCATTGGAAAACTTACAACTAGTACAGTGGAATCTTAAATCTTATTCCTAACTATATCTTAATAATAGTATTTTTCGGATATTTTCGGATTTTATAAATACCTACATGTGAGTAGTTCTAGATACTGAGTTGATTTTTGTCAAAATATTTTTTTTCAGTAGGTATACTAAATATGCTTATATACACGAAAAATAAGAACGTTAAAAGTAATATCTCTTACCCAATCAAATTCAATGTTCTAGAAGGTCCTAGAAGTTTGATCTTCGCAAGACAGTCATAAATGCAGGCTAAAAAATTGTAATCAATCTTCATTACATACATTAAAAAACCTAGGTAAATAAAATATGAAAAGCACAGACTAAAAATACGAAACGCAAACTTCAATACATTTCTGGCAAGACACAGCGCGTAAAAATACTAAAAAGAGAATTTAGTATCGCCAGCGAACGCCGATTTACTTGGAAGCAGTCGTAATATGCAATTATTTTTTTTACACCACCATGCCATGAGAGTTCAATGCTACCACATTAATTACAATATTAACTAGAGAGGGTCTCAGTCCAGTGAAGAGGGGCTAATGATCGCAGTTTTGTTATGCTTAAAAATTCTATGAAACGTTTGAAAATTATATGGGAGGAAGATTCTTGGGTTTTTGCCTTTTTCGTTCCGTTTACTGTTACTGGCAAGACTGGTTAGTGATTTAAGTGGAGATTAACCGAGTTGATTAGGGGCTAATTTGTCTTCTGCTATTATGTGGTTTTGTATTATGGAAATTGAATTCTGATCTTTAATGTATTTAAGAGTTTTTTTGGAAAGATAAACATGATAGATTAAACGTCTATTTGTCGACTGAGCGTTACATATTGTTGTTAAAAGACACAAGAAAGTTTGTGTCTCGTTACAAACATAATTAGGTAAAATTTACGTACGGTAGATAGGTTCTAAAAATAAAACTGTTAAAAAAGCAAATTCTTAAGCGTAATTTTTATTCCTTACTGCTTATTTATTATTATTTTTAAATAATAAATACTTATAATTAAATGTTATCGTTAATCGAATTGTTGTTTCTTTACTTATACAACCCAAAATTTATATTCTATTTGTTAAAACTAGTAAATATTCAAGTTGTAAAATAATGTTTTGAGCTTAATTATATTACTGTAAAACTGTCTAGTTTAATATGCGACAACCTACAATATCTATTTTGTATCAATATCATTTAACGTACCTTTATTTTTATTTAAAAAATGCATTTTAAAATTGAATCGCGTTGAGGAGTTAAGTCAATGAGCACGGATGAAACATGGATTTTAATTGTAATCAATTTGACTTCAACTCTCATGGCACGATTGATACTTGAGTTTGGGTGCGAATGTCCACGGGCTGATGATCACTTAACACTTAACTTAACATCACTTAACACTTAACTTAACTTAACATCAGGTACCTGCATGCTCGTTTAAAATGTGGACCATTTACAACAAAAAAAAATCACTACGCAACTTCGAAATACGTAAAAAACATTTGAGAAAAACGAAACAAACAAAGAAACAGCATGAAAAGGCAACAAAAAGCGCCCTCTTCTTCAAAATTGGTTACGCCATCGATTTATACAAGAGTTATGGTCGGGAAGTCGTTTTTGCACCGTGTTGTATGCAAATTTGATTGAGGATGATTGCTTTTCGAATTTCTACCGTTGACGACTGCGTTCCAAATGAATGATTCGGAGAATTATAGAAAATACAATGTGTAACGAATTTTACTATGTATGGATTTTTATTAGTATAAAACGTATTTTTTATTATACTCAAACACACAAACATAGTGCGTTTCTTAGAAGATACAGATAAAAAATTGCGGTTTTTTTTTTTTAATGGTTTATATTGGTCTTTTTTGGCTTGAATACATGTCTGATTAGTATCGATCAAACTAAAATATATTAATAATAAATATTAATTAAAATATTTTATTATTTTACCTACGGCGCGGCAGGATTTAATAAAAATGTATCTCGCGTTACTTTGCATCAGTGCACCAGGCTTACTTCCAATAGGGAGAAGTGGATGCTCGTAAGGAAAATAACTGGCCCAAATAGTAAACATTATCACACATATACCTATATTTATAACGTTTCATACTCATAGCCTCACACTGGAATTCCCTGTGTCGTGGGTGCCATGGACACACACGGAAACAAGCACACAAACATCCAGACCATGTACAGAAAATTAAATTCATCATTCAAATTTTTGTCACGCTAGCATCGAACCCAGGACCATCCGAATGACAAACCACGTTGACCTCGGTACCCTACAACCATGACCACTGGCAAAAGTGTCACGACAAAGCAGAAGACTATTTATTCATGTATTATAATATTTTGTATCGATGTCAATATACAATTAATGGTTTAAGGTGAACTGAATAATTTGATGGTGGTAGAGTCTTATGTCGAAGGCTCGCCTGCGGCGGCACCACCGCTGTGCTTATTTCTGCTGTAAAGCAACAGTGTAATAACTGCTGTATTTCGGTTTGAAGGTTGCGGTTAGACAGAAGACCTTGACAGGAGGCATTCCAACTTAGTCCTCTTGAGTAGCAACGCATCCACATACAACCTCAGATAGGACATCCGTCTTACTTGAGGTTTGATGTGGATGTCCATGGGCTGCAGTGACCACTTAACATCAGATGGCCTGCACGTTCGGTAGCTACACTGTTTGTTTAAAAAAAAAATTGTGAGTAACGACTTACATAAAACTAAACAATAAATCTTGGCATTAAATTAGTGCATTGGTTCCTATATTTGTATACAATTGAAGACTGAACGAGTCCCCTGTGGTCTGCGATGAGACTAGAGTTCATCGTCTTTCGTCGTGACTCATCATTATCGAGAAAAATTTTTTTTAATCATTATCTTAGCTTTAACGTTTAACGTTTCACACTCATAGCCCCACAGTAGTATTTAACATATTTTTTTTTAAATTATATGTTAATAGAATAGCAAACGAGCATGCAGTCCACCTGATGTTAAGTGGTCACTGCAGTCCATGGACATCCACATCCAACCTCAAATAGAACGGAAGTCCTATGGACTCCTGAGGACTAAGTTGGAATGCCTCCTGTCTTGTGTGTTCTGCCTAACTGCGCCCTGCAAACCGAAACACAGCAGTGCTCACACTGCTGCTTTACGGCAGCAATAGGTGCGGCGGTGGTGTCGCCGCAGACCGCGGCAGATTGGCCACGGCGCCATACGGCTCGTCATCGAATATCTAGACAGTTAGACGATAATTTATTCAGTTATTCGTAACAGTTTGAACGATCACTGCCATAGCGGAGCTTATCGGCCTGTAATAAATATGAATTATAATTAATATTTGATAATTAAACTGGACAGACGAAAACACGACAATAAATTCAACAGATCGGGTTCGACGACATTTTTGTAACGAGAAAGTTCCGCTCTTACACACTAAATTGCTATTACGGCGGGCTTTTATGACTTATAACTATTTTATTGGCAACACTACGCTGGCTGAATGAAAGTAAACTGTTCCATTTTTAATTATGGCCCGGTTTATTTATCTGTGGATTTATGGACAGCGCTGATGGCCGCTGTAATGCATTTTCAATTAATATTTGTATTTTAATATTACAATATTAAGGTACAATTCGATTCATTAAACTAAAAGATACATTTCTATTCTTTTTTTTCTGAGAACATGTCTTTTCTGCTTATTATATAACATATTTGGCACTTCGTTTATTTGGACATGAGGAAAAAAATAACATATATTTTTACAAATTTTGTATACAGCATTTATTATTTTACTGTTTCTGTCACATTTGCAATAATTTTATCGATTTTTTTTTTGACATATACACTTTTTTTTTGGTTCGTTCTAACCTGATCGTCTCCCGCTTCCAGGTCTAGAACGGGTGGCGGAGGAGTTGATGGGTCGAAGGAAATGGAAACTATACCAGGACGCGTTAATCCCCAGGCGAAGCGAGGGCGAAGCCTCCAGCGACGACGAGTCGATGCCTTCCACCGACCCACCACCGGCCCTGAAGATCAAGACCATCGAGGAGATCAACGCGCCCGAGGACGCCACGCGGTCCCCGGAGGAGAAGAGGGAGACGATCCTAGAGAGCTTGATCAAGAGGCCTGCCACGCAGCCCAAGCTGGAGGTCGAGGAGCCAACAGACTGGAAACCAGCAGAAAAATGCTACTTCTGCGTTGACGGCGAGAAAGGCGAGGGGGAGCGCACGGCGGGCGGACCGACGGTAGGTACCGCCCTTAATATTTTTGGAAAAAGTCAGCGTTTGTTTCCGTTATGTTGCCAGTGTTCTGTTGCGATATAAGTATGATTTCTTCATATAATTATTGTTATATGCAACCGTATGTATGCAGTTAATTGAACTACCAGAACCGCGTGGTAATGTAAAAATCAGGGCTCTTCTTTTGCTGTAATTTATATCAAAATTCAAATAGGTATAATACGTATTACGATATAGTTTTAAAAATTAATCAGGGACAGTCAGCAAACAGTAAAGTTACCAACAAGTTGACTTCAATTACACTTCAGCTAATTGAATTACTAGAACCACGTGTTAATGATAAATCAGAGCTCGTTTTTCTTGATGATAGATCGGAGCTATTTGTCCTGCTTTGAAGTTAATAAAAATTTAGAGTAACAGAGAATAAAAAAACTTACAATACAGTCAACAAATAACAACTTATTTCTACAACGCAAAGTTCAATTACACTTCAATTAATTCAACCCCACGAGTACCGCATCGTGATGGCGAATCAAGGCTCTTCCAGCTATAGAAATAGATCTTGTTCAGCAGATTATAGGCGATAGGTCCTATCTATAATATGCTGCTTTATATATAAAAAAATGTGTCTAGTACGAGGTTAACCCGCGCACCGAGTGTTCTATACCTTTGATATAGACGCTTAATTTTATTTATAGCGCCAAGGGATGAGCCCTAAGTATTTGATATTAACTTTAACTCTATACCTCCAACGATCCTTACTAGACAGACGGAGAGCCTTCTGTCTCTCAACAATGTGATCCTATAAGGGTTCCGTTTTTCCCTTCAGCACAGAAGCAGAACACCAAAAATAATAAAATATTTTTTCTGAACGAATTGAAAAATATTCATAATTAAATGCAACACTAATACCAGTAAGTAAGCTAGCTCCAACACTAGGGTTCCATGTGTCATCAGGATTTGAAGCTTTTGATAATACTTTATCGCTAAAAAAATGATTTTTTTCTGTAACACTGAAAGAAATACTATTGCACGTAACGAAGCTTCTTACATCTGAATTTAAATTCGTCTGTGAGTGTGATTTAATTATTTTTAGGGTTCTTAGAAGTTTCCAAAATCCGGTAGAATTGTATCTTGAATAGTTTCTAATTATATTTAAAGTTTTTGAAAACCTAGCTACAGGTACATTAAAAAAGTGATATTAATTATCAACCCATTTAAGTCCCTCTGCCGGGCAAGGGTCAAAAGGGCAAGGGTCCAATCAGAGATGAGCCTAGTCCAAGTGCGGATTGGCGAACTTGCCTTTGAGAAAATTATGGAGAACTCTCAGACATGCAGGTATCATCTTAATGTTTTCCTTCACCGTTAAGGCATGTGAAAATTAATTAATAATAAGTGACACAGAACACTAAAATTCATAGGGTTATTCTTGGCATTTTGTTATATGCATAACTTATTTTTTAATATTTTGTCTAGCAAACTACAAACCAGACTAGCAAACTAGCATGCAGACCACCTGATTTTAAGTGTATCACTGCAGCCCATGGACATTAATATCAAACCGTAACTTGGACGAAATTTCTATCTTAGGTCGTACGTGGATGAGTTGCTACTCCTGAGGGCAAGTTGGAATGCCTCCTGTCCAGTGTCTTCTTCCTAACCACACCCTTCGTACCCAACCACATCATTACTCACACTATTGCTTTACGGCAGAAATATATCGACATAAGACTACCATGAAACCGTTGTAAATCTCTTAACACATGTTCCTTTATACGTGACTAAAAACAGTTTAAAGTTCCAAATTTAAATTTCACGGTGCGCGTTTAATCTCAATCTCAGAGTTGTTTTAGTAATGTTTCCGTGGATTGTTATTCTGAAGCAGCCATCAGGTAATACGGATTTTGGCTTGCTAGTGAATAACATAAAATGCCAATTCGCCATTCGAAGGCCGGCCATATCAAAGGGCGAAAGGAGCGGCGGCGCCAGGCGCGAAGTCCTGGTAGGCGCCATAATAGAGAAACAAAGAAAAATAGGTAATATCTTTAGTCTTTGTATAATTTGTCTATTTCATATGTTAAGGTATTTTCAAAATTTTCAAATTTAGGGACAAGCAAGCTTAACGCCTTAATTGTTAGTGGCGTAACTGGCCTTTACGGAACCCAATGCTCAAAAATTGAAGTGCTCTCCTTTTTTTTAATGTTATTAGAATAGCAAACAAGCATGCAGGTCACCTGATGCTAAGCGTTCACTGTACCCCATGGACATCCACATCAAACCTCAACTAGGACGAAAGTCCTATCTGGGATCGTGTGTGGATGCGTTACTACACATGAGCATTAAGTTGGAAAGCCTCACGTCCGGTGTCTTCTACTTAACCACACCCGAACCGAAACACAGCAGTTCTCACGCTGCTGCTTTACGGCAGAAATAGGTGCAGCGTATTCGGTTCATAGAATAAAGTCCTTGAACCTAAACTTCAGATAATGTCACTTGCGTAACGGCATCGCGAACTACCAAACATATACTGCATTTTTCCAATAATAATAAAAAAAACAAACTACCTTCTGGTCCTCGCCTCCCCCACCCCCCCCTCCTCCAGTAGAGGCGAGCGCAAACAGCGTTGAGCACATTATCATCGCGTCCTGCAAACAGAGAAGAATACTGGCGGAACACTGGAATGGTGGTAGAGTGTTATAATAATAATAATAATTTATTCAGGTTACAGAAAGAATAGGTAAACATAAAACAAGAGCATTGGTCCCACACTAGGAT
>DWKW01001731.1:0-12082 GCA_018250115.1 Doberes anticus | reverse complement strand
TACTCAACATCATAGAAAATGTCCAGAATAGTACGCTTTGGGCGACATGGAGTAAGTTTGAATTTTAATTAACCTAATAATATATAAAAATCGTATCAGACCATCGCCTAAGGTTGAAGTGATAGCCTAGTGGTTAAGAATCTCGATCTGCCGCTCCGATGGATTGGGGCTCGAGTCTCGGCACGCACCTGTAATTTTCCAAATTACTTGCGACTTGCATATTAATTGTCACTTAATTTAACGACGAAGGAGAACATCGTCAGTAATTCTGCATGTCTGGGTTTTCGATAGTTCTCCATACAGTTATCGATGTTGTGGTAGACTTATGTCAGAGACTCGTCAGCGGCGTAACCATCGCTCCCCTATTTATGCCGTAAAGCAGCGTTGCAGTATTTTGGGTTTGAAACTCAGTCCTCAGTCTGTGCTATTCGGTACTATCTGATGTCCATGGGCTGCAGAGATCATTCAAAATCAAGTCATATTTATTGCGTAATGGGCGATGAAACATACGTATATACAAACAGACAAACCGGCTAAAATAAAAATATTAGTCGATAACCAAATAATTGTTGCGTGATAAGAAACCTCTAAATACTGTTCCATTTTCGATATCTGTTACATTTTCAAAAATATGTTCGATGTACGGCCCCAGTTCAATTTTACAAAAAATAATACAAACATTCGACGCCCAGTTTACCTCAAATTCTATATTATGACCTTTTGCAATGCTGTCTATCCTTAGATAAGGTCAAATAGAATTTAAGATACACCTAGGTCTTTCCGTTCACAATTGTGAGGTCAATAGTCAGTATATCGCTTCTTTGATAACTAACGTGTGGCGACAATGTGGGCGGAAGTCTAGAGTGCATAACGTTTTATTCAGTTTGGGACTCCATGCAACCTCCAGTTGGACAGCTTTACGGATCCAGGTACCATTTGGGAAACTTCGATGAGTGTGTCAAAATGCCTTGGCTGAAGAAACACGGTGGTCTTCAAACGCAGTATTGCCTAGCTGACGTCACATTATCCGAAGAAACTCTTCCGATTCATCTAGAACCAGATGAGTCTGCTCTATCACAAGTAAAGGTAAATTATTAACAGTAATATCTATTATATAGGAACTAATGTTTATTATATAGGAAGCAGGAAGATTGAGCGCCCATTCATAAATCCTTGGACCTATGAATACTAGCATCACCAAATGCGTATGCAAATCTAAGTTTTAATCTAATGACTTCGGTTGTGTATATATACATATATTTTTAGTATTACTTTTTTTTTTACTAAACCTAAGCAGGTAGACGAGCCACCTGATGGTAAGTGGTCACCGTCGCGAGCAACACTAGAGGAGCCACTAACGCGTTGCTGGTTTTCCCCATGTCATAACCCTCCGGAAATGCCTCAGGAGGAAGATCGTTCCATAGCTTGCATGTGCGTGGCAAAAACGAACGTTTAAATCGGACCGTGGAGGACCGCCACAAGTCTAGATGCTGGGGATGGAACCTCAATCTTCGCCTAGTTATGAAGTATAAGAAAGATGAAGGGAGCGTAAGTTCCGTTATATATTTTGAAATACGCCGTAACTTAAGGAGCAGTATACCTACGGTGGGTCAGGTTTCAAAACCCAGCACGCAACTATTCAGAAGTTACGTCGATATTTGAACAGTGACAATAACATTTGTTTTAATGACGAAGAAAAATAATTAGTGTAACCTACAAGAATGATAGTTCTCAATAATGATCTCCAGGGCAATTAAATTTTGTTAATTAAATGTTGGAAATCGTGGTGGTGAGACCCATATCTACTAGTGGGACAATAATATATATGATTTGACTAACTCTGCATTTTCAGGGCATAACCAAAAACAGTTTAAAATTCAATATGATGACCCTAGGAGTATGCATTCCAGCTGAATGTACCCCTTGGACTACTAAAGTGTTCGTTGAAGCTTTTCTTAAGAACACCCTTTTAGGAGCTCTTGCACCCAACACTAGTATTGAAATCAATGATTGTCAGAAAGCTGGCGAACATAAGCCATACTCTGTTGGATTTCATGTCATGCTGTAAGTATATTTTTTTGGCTGCACCAGTTATGAGATAATAGTAAATGGACAAACGAAAATATGGGCGAACTTATGACGTTTTATTCGCCTATGGACATTTGTTAGACCAGAAAAGCTTAGCGATATATGTACATATGTCATTGTGAGGTATTTGGCAGGGTAAGTTATTTTTCAAGGTTTTTTATATAACAAAGGAGTGAGTGGTAAACTGTTGGTTCAGGATCTCGACCATTCGCTCCCGTGGGTTGGTGTTCAAATCCCGGAGAGGCCCTCAAATTTTTCGAAATTATTTTTTTATAATAACTTAGATATTCCTAACGAATAGACTATCACTGACTGTGTAATGATAAGTTTTGAGTAAGAAAAACAGTCAATTTAAAGAATTTATTTTGACGACCCCTATGGCGCCGTGGTCAACGTACGGTCTGCCGTTCAGAGGGTCCTGGGTTCGATTCCAAGCGGGGCAGGAATTTTAATGACGAATTTAGATTTCTGTACCTAGTCTGGGTGTTTGTGTGCTTGTTTCTGTGTGTGTCCGTGGCACCCACGATACAGGCTAAATCCTACTGTGGGGCTATGAATGTGAAACGTTATTAATTTATCTGAAAATAAATACTACTATATTTTTGTTCAACGCTATCAGTTTGTGCCACTAAAGCGTGGTCTTACGTTGCATTGGTATCAACAGTCACTTTATTTTGTGGTCAGATGAACTAAGTAACGATAGAACTAAGTTTAAGTCTAGGGAGGTACCACCACCCAATTCTGAAGTGAAGCAATATAATGAGGTTATTCTGTGTTTCGGTTTGAATGGTGTAGATTTCGGGATAACAATTTTTGAGGAGACTTTTTTTTTCAATGTTAGCAGATTAGCAAACGAGCATGCAGGCCACCTGATATTGAGTGGTCTCTGCATCCCATGGACATCCACACCTGAGGTTGTGTGTCGCTACTCCTGAGGACTACGTTGGAATGCCTCCCGTCCAGTGTCGTCTGCTTAACTACATCCTTCAACCCGAAACATAGCAGTTCTCATGCTGTTGCTTTACGGCAGAAATAGTTGTAGCGGTGGTGCCGCCGCAGGCGAGCCTTCGACATAAGACTCTACCACCATCTCAATCTATGTCCTAAACTATCCTAAACTATGTCCTAAACTACTAGGACTATCCTAGTCCTAGACCTCAGGAATAGCAATGCATCTATGTTTGTCCGCTTACAGACAGGGCTTCGGCACTATTTGGGGTTGGACGTGGATGTCTATGGAGTGCAGTGATTACTCAACATCAGGTAGCCTACTTGGTCAGTTGCTACTCCTATAAAAAATTTAATAATACAATACAATACAATACTCTTTATTGTACACCAAGAAATACAGACACAGAGAGATACATATAAAAGTGTAACAATGGGTGGTCTTATTGCTAAATTAGCAATCTCTTCCAGACAAACCCTGAGGCAAAAATTTACAATCTGGGAAAACGAAAAGTGGGCAGAGGTGTACACACAAAATTAATGAAAATTACTTAATCGGTATTATAATATATGTTAAAATTGTACAGCATAGTGTATATTTTTAAATAGTAGAAGCAAACAAGAAAGTTACAGAAAAACAAGACCAGAAAAAGTTAGAGGTGATAATTAATTTCTAATAGGTACATACCTACATAATTTTAACTGATATTACACGTCCATGCTGAGATTTAAATCCGGTGCAGGAATTTGAAATTCTACCACTAGGCTATCACTGCTCTAATCTAGTTTAATTTAGAAATAAAGTAAAAGTATCCTAGCTAAATAATAACTTCTTATTGTTATTTGTCGTGTTTACGTGTGCCATGTTTACGTAATCTATAAAATTGTAACTGGACCACTTCTATGGATTGAACACATTATTAAAATCTTATTGAGATGGGCTATTCAGAGATTTTTGATCACAAATATATATTTTTTTCATCTTTGTTTGTATGTTTGTTCGCGTATCATGCAAAGACTACCAAATATATTTGAATGGGACTTTCACAGTGTAAATACTGCGATTTGTATGATTGGTACAAAGCAGAGATAGAGACTGATCTCCCTGTAGTTATTGAATTGGTTTTTAATCACTTTTATGTGGCGACACTGTCGTGTGCGGTCTGGTACTCCCACATAACCAGAAACCCCATAATTTAAGGATTTTAGGTACATTTAGGATTTGAAGTCTGTAAGGATTTTAGGTCTCCTATGTTTTTTTTCTTTTTCCTATAAATCCTATGCGGATTTATAGGAAAAAGTTTGAAATTTTTTTTTGAAAATTAGTAACAATAATCAACAATAACAATAACTTATCAATTAGCACATTCCAAATGAATATGCATAAATTGAGCTTCGCCAGCGTGGAAGACTATGGCCTAAACCTTTCCATATCTGAGAGAGACCTGTCTGCGTACAAGTGGTGAGACAATAATGATTCGGTGATGATTATAATGGTTCCAAACGTTAATATATAAACTTGTTACAAGAATTAACGAAGGTTTGGACTATTTCAGTGAAACTCTTACCCAGCTTGCTTTACTGATTTTTCGCGGTTAATTTCTATGCTATTTTAATTCAATTTTAATATCCCGATCCTGGAATTGATTGCTGTGACTCAGTAGTTAAACAGCTACAGTAAAGCGTAACGAATTAGAATCGCTGAGTTGCACTTATGTTTAGTATTGTTTTACTGCAGACGAGTAAACTACAGACTACAAGGAAATTACTTTATGATGCAAATATTTGTAAACGATACAACCTTCTGTACCAACAACACTGTTTCGTGTTTCCGTTTTGGCTAAGAGCGTCAGTCAAAGTCTGAAAACTTTGAATAATACCGGTTTCACTGAGATATGAAGCATTTCATCTTAATCCTCAGGAGTAGCAATGCTTCCATCCGACTTCAGATAGAATTTCAGTCACATTTGAGATTGTATTTGGATGTCTTAAGGCTTCAGTGGCCACTTAACATCACGTGTCCTGGGCTACATCTTTGCAAATACTAAAATTGCATAAAAGACTCGCTTTAAAAATAAGGATCCAGTTTAGGAGAGGATAGTCGTAAACACGGTTAGGCACATTACACTGGACAGGAGGCGTTCCAACATAGTCCTCAGGAGTAGCAAACGCGCGTACGACCTCAGATAGGACTTCAGACCTATTTCAGGTTGGATATGGATATTCATGAGTTGCAGTGACTACTTAAAATCAGGTGGACTGCAGCATGTTTTTTCCTCGTTTATATAAAAAATAGAAATATATTCTTCATTACGTTACTCTTTGGTCAGTGATAGTAGAACAAGTCCATTATTATTACTACAACACTCTTTTTTACTGTGCTAAATGCTATGAATCATGGGACATCAGACCTCACATCGTCATTTAGAGTCGTGAGAACGATCTTTCGCAAGCATTCCTCTATATCCGGACTCTTGACCTAAAATAAGATCGTTGCATAGTGCAATTTCACCTTCAGAGATAAATATCTGGAAAACACTCAGTACAAATACACCTTAGTACAAGTCACGAGTTCATTCAGTTATTTCATAAAAAAATACTTAAATAAAACGATATGCGACTTTTTTACATTTACATACATCTGTACATTTAAAGTTTTTCGGTTTTAACAAATTATATTAATTGTTTTGTTCATATTATTTAAACAGTCTTTTTTTTCACAAGTAGCGGTCCACATGTTTTAAACTAGTTAATCGATCCAGAAGAAACTAAAACTATTTCCTAGGGTACTCACTCAATGCACAAATGCTTTGAAATATAGTGCCTACTCTGATTCTTATGCTTGTTATATTAAGCTACGGTTTAAACCAAAATGTTGTCTCAATTGTAGGAAATCATCATACATCGAAGTTAAACTCTAATTTAAACCTTACCATTTAAGTTTCAGTTTAGTTAAATAAAATAAAATAAATAAATAAACTTTGTAACCTATCCTCGAACGTTAGTAAAATCTCTCAGACCCGAACAGCATTAAACTATACCATTTTATATTATGCATTAGCTTTAGAAAGGATATGGATAGATAGAGTGAGTGATAGTGAAGGAAGACATAATGAGAAAACCTGCATACCTGAAAGTTCTCCAAAATGTTTTAAAATGTGTTTTGTTTTTTGTGAAGTCAACCAATCCTCACTCGGCCAGCGTGGTGGACTATGGCCTGAATTCTTCTTATGCCTGAGAGGTGAACCATGACTTAGAACAGTAATAGCCTGATGGTGATTATGATGAAGAGTATATACATACCTATATACGTTGTGGCTTTGTTTTTCAATCAACTATGAAACACTATTATACAAATGTATTAAAAAAACTGTTACTGTTACTGTGATCTACATATATGGGTGACCCTATAAAGCGGCACAATGTAAAGTGATAGGTAATTATTGATATTTCAGGGGTTTTTATGTTAAAACAAATATGCTATAATGTAAAATATATTAGGTAAGATAAGGCGATGCCCTGGAATTAACTTTGCACAAATATAAATATTTATTTATTTAATCGAAACGTCTTAATAATGCGTAGTAAATTATATCAGAATTCATATGCCTATGAGTTTGGAATATGTTAACACTTTAATTTAAGATAAAAGTCTTGCCATTTTAAAGCTCGTAAGATAAGCTCTTTAGAAATATACTATGTAAAAACGTTTATATGTGATTTAAATTGAATCTCACTAGGTATAGTATATTATAGTATAGTATCTGTTATAAAAAAAAGTTTTATATCGACTGTAAGGGTCTGTTTTTACATAAAACACTGTCGATACATAAAACACCATCTTCAGTGGCAAGTAAACGACATCCCATGACACGCATAAAGTTTACAATCATTTTCTTATAGTGTCATTCCAACTGTGTTTATGTAGATATACAAAATTAAAACAAGAATTAAATGAGTCTAAGTACTTACGCAAGGAGCGGCTTGGCCAGCCCTGAAGGAAGGCATGCGCCACACTTCCTGTCATAGTTTTGAGAGCGTTGAGCAAGATCGCAGACACAAAAGGACGTAAGTGATCTATAACGATTTGTTACATTAGACTTTTCGCATCTGATTCCTCCAAGAACGTAACTCTTAAACGGATCGAGTATGACCTTAGGAGACGGAAAGATAATTACTGCCAGTCCCGTCTGGGTTTGATTTAATTCTACCTTCAGACGCAATTATTGAAATGTCAAACTCATTTGCTTATGATGTGTACTTATGTTTTTTAAACAATTCAACCTCGATGGTCACATAGTAACTCACTATAGATTTTCATTGCAGAATCTACGTACATGGGACTACGTACGTGGCAGGCTGGCTGGTTAATATATTTGTTGTGCGTCCTTAGTAGCGTTCAATAACTTATTGATCTATAAACGAACTATTTAACGAGAAACAGCGTAGCCTGCATGTCTCTCCTTTATGATGACACAGTGGAGAAGCAATAATGATGTCTCATGCGATGTTAGTGAGTGTACTGGGTTAGCAGCAGCATCTAAACTCGTAGGACTTCAGTAAGTAGCCGAGAAGGAGGCACAAGATCTACATTGACGACCCGTATGGCCACCAACATGCCGGTCTACCGTTCGGTGGGTCCTGGTTCGATTCTCAACGGGGCAGAAGTTTAAAAGATAAATTTAGATTTCACTTCTCGATCTTATATGTGTGTAGTTATAGTTGTGTAGTTATTTGTGTGGGCTATGAGTGCGAAGCGTTATTTACTTATGTATTTACTGGTGCGTTCTTCTAGGATCCCCGAGCTTACCACGTGTAGTGGGTGACTCGGTTTTAGTGGTTAGAAATGCTTCATTTCGCTTACCCTGAGTACTGTAGACGCTGGTGGAGTCTCATATCCGTGGATCGCTAGCTGTCTTAAAGCATCTGTGCGAGCGCTACTGTGTTTCAATTTGAAGAGTGTGGTGAGGCAGGAGACACTGGACAGGTAGCGTTCCAACTTAGTCCTAAGGAGTAGCGACGCATCCGCTTACGACCTCAGATAGGACTTCGGTCTAATTAGTTGTTGGATGTCCATGAGATGCACTAAATAATATCAGGTGGCCTGCGTACTCGTTTCGTATTCCATTAATTTACAACAAAAAAAACACAGTTTTCCCGCAACTGCTACACACTGGTATCCGGAACGCTTATTTAATTATTACCTAACCCAAGGTATTCAGTCTGACGACGGAGAGTGACTTTAGTGACAATAGCATCAAAATTATTTCAATAATGTAAATAATTAATTATTATGGAACATGTCTCACCACCTAAGATAAAGGACTGTCGATCGCAACTTTATCAATTAAGAAACGTACAATTTATTTAGAATAGCAATATAAATATTAGAAAGAAAAGACCCTAATAAAAGAGATGTATTATACTAATAGTTAATGGCCATCTCTTCACATTGCAAAGCGAAAACTTTTTCTACGGCAGGCTATCGCTGCGGCTAGAACAATTAAAATTTTACTCGATGACGGCGTTTGGTACATTGATACACACGTAGCTACGATTATCTTAACCATACTTTTATTGCTCACCGATCTAGAAACCATTCGTTTGTTGTTCAATTCGCTCATCGCTAACCGTCAGAAATGGAACATGTGCCCATAGCCAAACCAACTTTTTATTGATTATTCTACGGTTTTACCAAATGTAAGTAAAAACTGTTTACGTCTATTGCCCGCAGCTTAACTCACACGTATAATAAGTTACAAATGTTTGTCATGACGCAATTCCTGCAGCATCATTCTATTATTTTTCTACTGTTGACAATAGGATTAGGATTATTCATCTCAGTGATTACAACAGTTTCGTTAGGCCATAGATTAAAACGTCGACCTGTACTTAATCGCTGAACATTCTATGTCGTGAACAAAACGCGTTCACATTTTGACAAGTGGCTGCAAAAATGTTAACTTGAAATGAACAAAAAACATGAAAAATTTTATCACCTCCTTAATAATTAATTTTCAATCTTTTTTTTATTAGATTTTTTTTTTGTTAGGTATATTACAAACTAAACACATTAAACTGAATGGCGGAATCAATGATAATTGGTCACACGAACAACACCAGTCGAGAGTTTAGCGCCTTCTTTTAGAACCTTTCTTTTAGAACTAACCCCATGTGGGTTAGTTGCATAGTCGTACATACTATTGCTCCATTGTTAGTGCTACGATGCTTTTTCATAT
This sequence comes from Doberes anticus, assembly GCA_018250115.1. Lineage (NCBI taxonomy): Eukaryota > Metazoa > Arthropoda > Insecta > Lepidoptera > Hesperiidae > Doberes > Doberes anticus. The sequence continues at coordinate 2,807 of DWKW01001731.1, read as the reverse complement.
TAATGCGCCGTTTTATGTAATATTAGTAGAACTTTTCTGTACTTATTATTAAAAAAAAAAATTTTGAAACATTTAGTCTGCCGATCGTCATTTTTCCAGCGTGGTGGACTAGGACTATGTGGTGGACGGGGTGGTGGTAGGCCCTAAACCCTTTTCATATGTATTTAAGTGGAAACCCTTTCCTTTCAACTCATAACTATCCTAAGTTATGAGTTGAAGATCTATCTATCTGAATGTTGGTACTTGTGAGTTTTACATCATACGTAAATTACTGTCATTTTTTCCCTTAATTAGTAAGTATCATAAAGCTAACGTAACATCAGTTTTAGTCTAATGCTTGCAAAAGCTTATGACGTATGAATTTTTTGAAAACAAAGCTCTTATATTCGTCATTTTTCTTCGTAAGCATTTTAAGGTAGGGTAACATCACGCTTTTTAAGAGTAAGCTACCCTACCCTATTATTTCTGAAGGTTGGTAATAAATGTAAAGGAATTTGTAAGTGAATTAAGTAAGATTTACACGTAAGCAAATGACCTTAAGTCAGAAAAATCAATTGTAAAGTGTCTCTTATTGTTAGGTTTCATACTTTTTTTTTACACTTTGTATATTGATAACATTTTAAATTAATATAATTACTTGTGGTTTCACAGTGCTATTATATTATAACGTATACTCCAGCAAGTAAAATAATGTAAAACCAATAAGTTTTTCATATTATAAAATTGAAGCGATTGTCTTTTGAGAGCTTGCGTTCTGTCACACATTAAGGTTTTACGTTTTGTCTTGTTTTTTTATCCTTTGTTGTATTTTATCCTTTAAGTGAAAACCGGATCGGATTGGAAATTATTTAATGAGTAGTGTTGCTATATTGTAGATAGAAATTACTATGAAATATACCAAAAAGCAGCTTTAAATATATAATTAGTAAGAAACAGAAACCCTTTTGTTATTCACACGAGCGTTAATTAAAATATGGCCCTAAATATAAAATTTCAGTCACCTCCGTTTGCTTCTCTATACTGTGTAGCCAGCACTGATTATTTATTTTGAGGGCTCGCAAAGTACACGGATAATGTCAAACAAGGAGTGTTTACCGTCGCTGTCTTCTCTGTGTTTGTGTGTTTGTCTACTCGGTCACGGCAGACGTGTGGTTTCGCGCAGGTCAAGTATGATTTCAATCACGACTATTTATCTTTTTAAATCCATCTATATCAAGAAGATCAATTGTCGTGGCTTGTGTCTGTTAAGAAATCAACTGAACTCAAAAGTTATACGACGGACTTAAAAATATCTATATTCGGCAAGGAAATTTGAACTGGATTTGAATCTGTAATTACTGTAACGAGGTGAAACAGAAAGATAGATGCAAAGGTATTTTTTTTAGTACCTTGTCTGATCGCAAAAAAAAATTACTTGTATACTATTCCCCACAGAGTTCGTACAATTCAAATCGTACCCACAGTTTAAAAAAAATATAGAATCTATCCTATCCATTTGACATTGCCATCGGAAATCGAAAATCATTTACTTAGGTTTAGGAAAGTTCTATACGATATGATAAAATTAATAAATATTTAAGGATTTCTATCTTTTACTGACACTATGAAGGTATCAGAAGTGGATGTCATCTTTTAGTGGAAAATGTTTGGAATTTGAAAGAGTGCGGAAGGCATATCAAGGCATCGGAGACTACAGTTTTTTTTTTCAAATTAACGGAATAGAAAACGACTACGCCAGCTACCGGTTAAGCTCGTTAAGTAGTCACTGCAGCTCATGGACATCCGCATCTAGAAACGATTAGCACAGAAGTCTCATCTGCGGACGTACGTGGATACGTTACTACTCCTGAGGACTACGTTTGAATACCTCCTGTCCAGTACATATTCCATACATATTCCAGTATATAATCCAGTACCATATTAAAATCTAACCATAGCAGTGCTCCGACTGCTGCTGTAGAAACAGATACAGAGGTCGTGCCGCCTCAGACGAACCTTCGACATAAGACTGTGCCACCATCAAAGTATTACATGTATATATTAAATAGTAATACTTGTCTTTTCAGCTGTAGATTATCAATACGGTTGCAGTTACTTACTAAAAATTAAACAGACAAAGTTGTAGGGCAAGATTAGTGAGTGCATAATAATCGGTGGGAATTTTCATGACGCGATACAGTTCCATTGCTTTATTGGGCTCGTGATATTCTTTGCGAAGGCCAGGGTCAAACTGTACAGCGATTTATATATCCACACATAACTTAGCTGCGGCTAGTATTTTTCCTTTGAATATTTTGATATGTTTTTCTAATAGTAAAAATTACAGCCTATAACATATGTACCTATGAATATGATAGTCTCGTTTGACAAAAATGTATCTGGAAGCGCTAAAAAATTATCGCTCTGATTTATCTGGTGATCTACTGAACCTACGAAGCTTAAATTAAATACCAGTCTTATTAGATATTGGAAGATAAGGTAATTTCTACTTTGCACAATGTATTGCATTTGCTCAGTGAACTACTGCCACCCTTTTCGGACATCCGTCAAATATTACAAACGCACTTATGATTTTTAGAAGTGAAGGACTCGTTACTTGCATACTCAAGAATTACTCAATTCTCTTAAAGCTATGAAAAGTCTACGCAATCAATCAACATGGTGGACTTTGACTAGTAGACAGCTGAAACGTAACATGTTTTTTTATGTTAATAGAATAACAAACGAGCATGTAGGCCACCTGATGTTAAGTGGTCACTACAGCCCATGGACATCTACATCAAACCTTAACTAGGACGAAAGTCCTA
>DWKW01001730.1:0-12084 GCA_018250115.1 Doberes anticus | reverse complement strand
CAAGGCGTTCTATGGAGGTATTTCCTCGCCGGGAGACGTGTCCGAAGAATTTTAGTATGTCGCTGTAAGCAACTGCCGAAAGTCGTTTTTTGATGTTTAGTTCTTGGAGTATGGAGACAGACACCCAATAGTAACTATACTTAATAAGGTGAGAAATAGCTGGTTAGGAATCTCGACCACCCGCTCGGGTAGGTCGGGGTAAGGAAAACACCATGAAGAAACCTGCGTGCCGTAGAGTTCTCCATAATGATCTCAAAGGTATGTGAAGTCCGCCAATCCGCCTTGCCAGCGTGGAGGACTATGGCCCTCTCTTCTCTGAGAGAAGACCCGTACCCAGTTATGGAGCAATAATTCGTTGCGTTATACTTTCATGGAGATGTTTTTACACACAGAGTTAGATATAAATCTATATACTTGTTAATAATTTTCAGATTAGTATAAAGTCTGTAAAAGATTTAAGGGATTAAATCGTGTGGCGCGAATTTGTGTTACCTCTTGTTTGGTATAGACCGACTACTAGGTCATAAGGTCCGACTGCGCAAGTACCGCTCAATGGTACTAACTCATCTGCAGTTGACGTCAGGAGGTCTAGTCACGAAGTCCGCAGTTTCGTCCGCAGTTTTGTCCGAAGTTTTTGGCTTTTCCTACTTGGCCTTTTCCTATGACCCCGTCAGTATCACAGCTAATATATGATTGTATGTGCGTAAAAAACACGTTTATTAAGTGCTCACGCTTTCTCGACGCTAATTTAGCATTGACATTTACTTGGTGTAATTAGTATTTCGGTAAAATGAAATTAGTGCATGCATTGTTAGATTTGAAGTTAACAAGTGCAATTTTTTATGAAATTAATAGTGTTCGTTAAGACTTACGGGAAGTATTTTCGGAAGGGCTTTAGAGATATACTCCTAATGAACGATATTAGATATTTGAAAAATATTTGACGGTTAAAACCCACTCTTGATGAATTCGAGAACTTTCGATCGGCAATAAATGGCACGTTGAGGCGAATCTGTAGTATATCTAAACAATCTAACGAAGAAACTATAACTCTATATGTAAAATTACCCTGTACGCTTGTATGCCACTGAGCTACTCATAAACGTCTGAAACGATTTTGATGCATTTTTTTGTGCGTTTAAGGTTTAGATTCACAATTGTACCCGGTAGTAGGTGGCGCTGCGATCGGGTTCAACGATATTTGTTTTATTACCTTATATATATTACCTTAATATTAAAATATCTTAAATTACCTTAACAAAATTTTTTCGACAGCAACGGAATAAAGATGGTTTCATGATGCACGAACGAAAACGCGGGACATATCTCGTATAAAATAAAATACAAAACAATACATTTACACAACAGTAAGTAGTAGTACTGTTCTCAAAATCGTAATATTCAGTGATTCAACTCGAGCCCGTAGATATCATGAATGACGTATCTAGGCGGTCACGTAGCGTGGTGCAAACGCGGAGCGGCTGTCATGTCGAAACAATTTAGTACCGAATCTAAAGCTTCGCAAACCCAAAGTGCAGCTTATGTTCGGAACTGTGCCCGGATTTATCTTCGTATTTGGTTCACGTCTACGTATTTATTTGTTAATAAATTTCACCAACAAAGTGTACAACGATACAATTTGAAAAAAAAATAAACAGAGAATAATTCTGAGCGTCACGTAATTATTGGTGCAAGATACAAACATATGCATATAGCACGTACAAGTAACATAATTAAAATATTTAATACATAACAACATTTAAATTATATACAATAAATAAATTAGAATTATGTCATATTAGCATAATAACCATCTGAGGTCGTATGCTACTACGTTGCTACTCTTGAGGACTAAGTTGGAGTGAATCCTCTTCTGTATCCTCTGCCTAACTAAACCCTTAAAACAGAAATACAGGAGTTCTCACACTGCTGCTTTACGGCAGAAATAGTATCAAACTTAGTTACTACCACTATGAAATCGTATTATTATTTTGTTATATTGGGGAAATAGCAAACGGACAATGCAGGGAACTTGCAGTCGATACATCCCATGGACATGACATCCAACCTCAGATTCGACAAGGCCTGTCTGAGGTTGTACATGGATGCATTGGTACTCCAGAGGATTAAGTTGGAACGCCTCCTGTTCTGTGTAGTTTGCATAATCGCCCTTTTCAAACCGAAACACAGCAGTGCTGAAATTGCCACCTTACTACCGCAGTAATATATACCGATGTATATACCGATATACAGTAGGTACGTCTTCTCAAAATGGTGAGAATTCTTGCTTCGTTTGCCATGTTTTTATTTGGCTAATGGTATAGTAGAGTATTACGCGCAAGGCTCGCCTGCGGCGACACCACCGTAGCACCTATTTCTGCCATGAAGCAGCGGTGTAAGAACTTCTGTGTTTCGATTTGAAGGGTGTAGTTAAGCATTAGACAGGAGGCATGCCAACTTAGTCCTCTAGAGTAGCAATGGTTGCGTTGCTATTCCAGACAACAGGATATGCAGTACATGTGAAGCGGTGGTGCCGCCATAAAATAAAAATGTATTGAATGAAATATCGATATTAGTAACTAGAATACTTCAACGCTATTTCGGGCAAAGAACAGAACAGGCAACGAAAGTCACTTAATAACTCAAGTTATACGCCAAAACATCTATCAAAACTTATGGTTGCCGCATAGCGTTCTCGGTACCTCTACCAATTAACTCTCATTGTGTCGAAGTTCGCTTATATTTATTAGGGTTGCCGAAACTTTTATCTGGTTTTATTTTTTTTGTATTAGTATCACAGGTAGAATATATGAAGTGAAGTACCGGTAGGCACTCCTTTTTTTGGCGTAAAGCAGCAGTTCACGCACTTCTGTGTTTCGATTTGAAGGGTGTGGTTAGGCAGATTTCACTAAACAGGCGACATTCTAAATTGTGTGATTATTTGCAATTGAATTTAAATTACTGTTAATACCAAGATTTCCTGGGATTTTAGCGTTTAATTGAGTGTGTGAGGTCTCATCACAGTTTCAGGCGTGAATGTTCCTTCGCTTACTTTTATACACATACTTAACCGTTGCTATATAGTACGCCAAGACGTTTGCAACCCTACATACAATAGTTTTGGCAGGGCTACTTACAATAGTTAAACTACAATCTCACCATCGAAGTTTAGTCACTTCGAAATTGCTTCAATTTAATGGAAGTCTTTGCTGGTTGGTTGCTCACATTATCTTTAGAATTCCTTAAAGATAGATCAAGATAGTACAATATTCAAGATTGACTTGTGTCATTCATCTTTGTAACTTTGTACCGAGCCGACGTTGAATTGGGTAGCCTCAATAAATAGACAAAGACTTTTTTTTTAAACTGACTGGGAATTCGAGCAATCAAACCATCAATCTCTTGATAATATTAAGTACAGATATATCAAAATTGTCAAAAGGATAGTTGCCACAATTTTTGATACGTTGTGGTTGACATTGCCGCAAAAATCAATTCGGCTCAGCTTAAACATCTATGTCGGAATTGAAAATAGGTCAAATCGGTTACTTCCAAAAAGCTATGGTCCAGTTTTTAACAGCTCACCGATGATAAAAAAACACAACATATATATTTTATTAAATCCGTTTAAGTAAGTTTTTAAGTTTTAAGTCCGCCAATCCGCACTTGGCGGCGTGGTGGATTATGGCCTAAACTCTCTCATCTCTGAGAGAAGACCCTTGCCCAGCAGTGGGACGATAATGATTTGACAATGATGATATTTTTTTAATGCCTGTATCTCATTTAAAAGATCTTTTTGGCGTCTTTATTATTTGTAACAATATCAACGCAACGCATTAACATCACCCCTTGTTACGAGTAAGTTTAGATGTAACTTTATACTTTTAAACTGTGAAAGTACCATTAGCGCTATGTCAAATCTCTTCAGTATGCTTGAGTTATTTCCGTACAAACCTACACTTATAAACCGACAGAAAAAAAGATAAGGTTTTCATTAGCACTAAATAAAATAAAAAAAATAAAAATATTAATATCATTGAACAGATAAAACCCTGTTTCAATTTTTATGTTATCTTCAAATTGAACACAAAACAAAGAAAAAGGGTCAAATATACCTTCGGCGTTCATTTTTCCTTCGCATCTTATAGATTTCATAAAAAAGTTGTCTGATGGAGATTAGAAAAAAAGATTCATAATCATCGTCAATCCATTCCTATCCCACTACTGGGCACGGGTCTCCTCTCAGAGATGGGACAGTATAGAAAATGTAGAATCGCTTAAACAGGCCCGTTACAATTTTGTAATCGCATAGATGTGTTGCTTCCATTAACAAAAATTGGACCACTTTAAGATAATTTAACCATTGTGTACTTTTTCAAAATTATGCTTCGAACTTGCTTTAACATTATAACGTTAACGGGAAAGAAAACATCCTGAGGAAACCTGTATGCCTAAGAGTTAATTAGCTTCTTAATACCCTCAAAGGCATGTGAAGTCCGCCAATTCGCGCTTCTCAGAGATGTATTGAGACAAAATCCTTACCCTGGGTCTTGACCCCGCAGTGGGACAATAATGGGTTGATAATAATGACATTTTTACCTTTAATATGTAACAGTCTGAAGTGAAAAATTGATTAACCAAATCAACTTAATTTCAAACCAAACGAATTTGCTATTAAGTTAAGTCAAGATCATTAACTCTTTTTTAAATTTAAAAATGGAACTTAGAAAGTAAGTACATTACGAACACACATTATAACCAAACAATACGGTTTATAATACAACAATGGCGTGCGAACAGTAATAACTAGGCAAATCTGTGGCTTGAATTAACGAATCGCTTTGTGTTTGAACTGCATTTTCATTACCGCTAAATTTATTCGCCTCAAACACGCCATTTTGGCTTCACGGGCTCCACGTGTGTGACCTTTGCCATTCAATAAATATCTACTTTATTCTATAAAACATTATAGGCTTCTAAAACCTTTGGCTTTTTTTTATTTACAGTTGAAAACTAATGCGTAATATTAATTAATTAGGTAACAAATGTTCAAACAGTTTTGCTGCTCTGACGGTTTTACTTTTTTATATTTGTTTTTATTATATGTAGCGGGATTAATTATATCTTTTCACAAATTAGTAGTTTCTATTTCTGAAGTTTTATTTTTATACGGCAGAAATAGGTGTAATGTTTTCGCTGCAAACGAGTCTTGTATATATTATCAAAATCATCACCAAAACATTATCAACCTCTCAGATGTGGTAGGGTTAGGGCCTCAGTCCACCCAGATTGGCAAAATTGATTGGCGGACTTCACCTGCCTTAGAGAACACGAGAGTTTCCTTAATATATTTTCCAACACCGAAAACTCATAATTGATTTCTAATACGTTCGAACACAAGTTAAGTTTAACACACATACCTGTTAAACATAATTTTGAAAAACATGAGTGGCGAGCCGTTATTTGAACCCCGACCCACCAGAGTTAGAGGTTGAGATTTTTAAGGCCAGGCTATTATTCACTCACACACATCTGTATATGTGTAATTGTAAAGAGATATTAATGGATTTTCTTTTAACGTTGTACAGTTGACTTTTAATAATTCTACTGACATAGGTACAGCTCCCTTGCAGATTTAAAACTGTGAGCCGAAGAGCTCTGCGAGAATGTCGTTATGGAACTCACACATTCACACGTTTATTACTTCCATTCCTCACATTCACGCACGTCACTCACTCACCTTGCCTTCTCCCTATTAATACCAATGCCTGCTGCTTATATGTGGTGCATTTATAATCCAGGAAGACGATGCGTAAACATTACAAAGCATGCCAAATATGTTACTTTCATTTTGCGATCAACAATTAAATTAATTTTTTTCGATAAAAGTAATTTACCTAACTGACATTTGTGAATTGTGTAATTAATACGCGAAGTTCAGTGGCAACTGTTACTTCGTCAGTCATATTTAGTAGTCAAGAAAGGTCTATGTTTACCCACCATTCCTTTCGTTCTTTATTTTCAAACATATAACAAGTGGACGTCTAGTCATCGATGCATCGTTCCAGCTCTCACCTTTCACACCCACTTCTAGTATCGAAATTCCTCGTCACCGTGTATAGGTTGTTAACGAACGCTTTTCTTGAGCTGTATCCGCGAGCAGGTCATCGCACCGTAGTATGCTTAGGCCGCATTCACATGGCGAAGTTTTTCCTAAACACTGTATGTGATGCAAGTTAAAAATAAAATACAAAATGAAAAAATGTTTCATTGCTTTAAACACAGTCACAAGTTGAAATGCCTTATTATGCCTGTATTATACCACAGCCTTAATACCGAAACACAGCAATGCTGACACTCCTAATTTACAGCAGAAATAAGTGCAGCGGTGGTGCTGGTGCAGGCGAGCCTTGTACATAAGAAAATACCATAAACGCTGAGTTCATTCAGCTAACAATTTTGCCAATCATATACAGGAAAGCGATGTGTGCTCGTCGATGTAATGTTAGCCGCAAACCGCAACTCAACCCAATATCGAGTCCAATAAAATTTATCGGCATAACTTCCTACGCCTACTCCAGAACAACATTAGACATATAAAACGGCCATGACAGTACATTGAAGATATTTTCGAAAAAGTAAAGTTCTTAAAGTCTAAAATTATATTTATGCTGTTTTAAGAAGTTCAAGTATTAATTAGATGTGACGTTGCTATGATACGTTAAGGCTCCCCTGCAGTGGTTCCACCACTGTACCCGTGTTTGCCGTAAGGCAGCAATGCTCGCACTGCTGTTTCGGTTTGAAGGGTGTGGTTAGGCAGAACACACTCTACAGGAGGCATTCAAATTGACCTCAGGAATAGCAACGGATCGGTGGCATGCATGCTAAGACACGAGACATTCTAGCTAAGTAATCACTAGTAGCAACGTATGATCTCGGATAAGACGTCCTATTCGAGGTTGGTTATGGTCGGCGGACTGCAGTACCCAATTGTCTGCATAATCATGTGTTACGTCTTAATAGTAATTAACAAAAAACTTGTGCATTATTAGAAACACTTCTTGATATAAGAAAGAAACTAAAAATAATGAAACTACAGAATGCGTTCGAGAGGAACTATAAAATTAAGATGTCATATTAAATCTTAGCTGAACAAAGCTTGTCCAATGAGCTGTAAGGGAAATTTCCATGACAAAGCGCATAAAGCGACCAGGAAGTGACTCCGCAGTCCCCGCGGCGTCTGGAGGTATTGCAGACGATGTTTATGCCGGTCACGTGCCGAGATATCGCTTAAGCTGCTAACAAACTATCGGACGCAACTTACATTTCATCCAGTCAGTTTATTGGTTAAGGGATTAACTTCACATTCGACTTACTTGACGTCAAACGTCAAATGGTGCGTCTGGGGTAAACGACGGTAATAGCAATATGCTCCGCTTCTAACATCTCCTCGAAATAAGCTTAATAATACAAAGCTAATGAAGATGAGTGTGTGGATGAAGATATGAATGGGAATGAAGGTGAAGATGAACTTCTTATAATTTATTTATTTATTGAACACCAACATAAATCACACTTCTACATTTTACATAATAATAATAAATTGATAGCTAATTAAGGTAATTCATAATTAAGAATGAAGATAGCATACAAAGATCATTCAATTTATTTAACCGGACAAAGTATCGTTAAGTCGGAATTGTCAGTCATATCTAGCGTCGAATCAGATAATTTGTTTCTAACTTAACACTGATGAAGCTATCAGCGAACTATTGAATTAACAATTAAAAATATTTCTTTTACCTACTCTACACCTTATGATTTGCAGAAATAGGAAATAATGTAAAAGTCTAAAGTAAGTTTGAATCTATAGACATGGAAAAATTATTTGAGAGAACACTTTATTGTTGAATAGTTGTAGAGTTAATACATAAGTATTGACAACTCTCCTACGATGGCACCACCGTATCTATTTCTGCCGTAAAGCAGCAGCGTGACCACCATATGCAGACTATAAGGGACAGGCGTCTACGTACAACCTCAGATAGGACTTCAGTCCTATTTGATGTTGGTTGTCGATGTCCATGGGTTGCAGTAAACACTTAACATAAGATGACGTGCATGCAAGTTGCAAAACTTTTAACATTTTGATTTACATTTACATATGTGTATTTAAGTTTTAAGTACACGCTTTCATTTTATAATGCTTAGTTAGCGATTCGAGCCTGTGTCATGTCGATAAAATCTGTTAAATCTTTCCTGTATTTCCTTAACGAGTCTATTGACTGCGTAGGTGCAGTTTCATTAGCAAAGGGCAGCTAAGCGGTTTAACTCAATGGAAATGCCGAGTCACAATACCAAGAGTATAATAGGAGAGAGATTATTATTAGGTACCTATGCCTAGAATGAATGTACATTTTGCAATGAATTTGTTTTTTTTTAGTGACTCAGTAAGAATTTAATTCTGTTTGAGTTTGTAGGTTTCATGACCTGTAGCGATCACTTTATAACCGGTGACTTACTTGTTACTCTTAAAACATTTTAAAGATAATAATTAATTTCAATCCTATCTCAGATTGCGTTAGAGATGTAGCCACCGTAAGCAATGGAGCCATGGAAGCGAATAATTTTTTGACGACTTGATTACGAAATATTGATTATTTCTACTGTTTATGAACTTATTAGAGTGTCTCTTATTTATAAACCTTCTGGAAGAGATCCTTCATAGTTTTGATAAACTGGGCGGACAAACAGACACGTGGATAGTAATTTGTCCACTATTTAACGATGATAGTGATGATGAATGACTTTGTTCATGTCTAACGTTGTTTTGCCAGTTTATAACTACTGTAAGAAGATCTTAAAATAGCATGATTAAGTCTTGATATTTAGAAAGTAGATCATCACAAAATATTGATTTTAAACGAATACTCAATAAGTTAAAATTGGAATGTGTTACTTCTGAACCTCTCAGAAGAGATTATTAGAAATTAGATTATAATTAGAGAGACGGTGGAAACCGCAAAAAAATCCGTTGCGTGGATAAAAAGAACTAAGCCAACAAACAGACAGACGAGGATGCCGATTTTGTTCATTATTTAGTGATGATTAGTTACTAATGATATGCCTTCCAAGATTTGTTTTTTGCATTGTCGGTGTAGCAGACGAGCATGCAGGCGACCTGATGCTAACTTACTGCAGACCATGGACTCTACCACCATCAAGACAATTTATATTTTACTACGGTGTTTTTTCAACCTTAACATGTTGCAAAATTAAGTATTGTTGTTTTAATTTAGCTCAGTTTCGTTTGAGTTTAAATTTAGCAGAAACCGAGGGTAAGACCTCTTATGGCAATATTAATGTTTGACCAAACATCGCGAGATGGTCGTTAAGACTGCTTATTTCCATAAAAATAACACATTTTACCCTAAAAGGAGTATTTATTTTCCTAATTTTCGCCTACTAAGAAGAATATTGCTTTAATATGCGTGAATTTTCATCAGCGTCATTGTTCTAATGCTTAATACTTGACATGGTCCGTTTATTTCCCAAAACATTTAAAATGTCCACTTTACAGCCGTCCGTTTTGTTTTAAATACGTCTACTTATGTTTATTTTCTAAATATTTATAGTTAAACTACTACAATTAAGTTGTGACAAGGCGGACGCACGTACGTATGTACGGACTTGCTATACTTGCTATACTATATACTTACTACTATACTGACAATAATTTGTACGGACCGTTTAGCGGTCTCTGAACCCGAAACTTTTTTTCTACTTTTTAACCTGTCTTTTTTGTTGTTTACCAACCACTTAAAAACGACTAAATATAATTTAATAGGAATTTCGCAGTTGGATATCATATAGTTAGGCTTAAATACCGCCCTAAGTTTTAAAATGATAGGTACAATAAAACTAAAGATATACGCCGTCATGTACTATGGAGGTCATTTATAACGGAAACTTTATTTTCTACTCATGTACGGTGACAACATCGCGGGCTGAGGAGGCAATCCAACTTAGTCCTCAGGAGTAGCAACCCATCCACATTCGATCTCGGATAAGACTTCCCTTCTATTTGAGGTTTGATTTGAACGTCCATGAGCTGTGACCACTCAACATCAGGTTCGCTACTCCTTTACAACAACAAAAAAACTGTTTTTATTAATCTTCATAAAGTTATGGATGTGAGATTGGACTTTTTCTAGCACACTTTTGATGTATTCTGATAGGCATTCAAACAAATTACTGACTAAATTAATATATGTATGCTCACATTCATATGTCAAGATATCTATCTATAACTACCAATTAACCCTACCAGTGTCAGAGCGTGGTGGCGGCCATACTAATAACAGCTCTCTCTCAGTTTCACTGCTGCTATGTCGCATGAGCGAAGTGAAAGTGCTCACTCGGTCAGAACGTTTAGTGTGGATCATATCTTATCTGTGCTAATTAAAAAGTACACTGTCATTTCAATTGATGCGTGACACGCAATTGCTGGGAATCCGTCGGAGATGGAAAGACGAATACGTCTTAACCTAGTTATGTTATGTCTTGTTTCGAAGGCATGGTGGTAGAGTCTTATGTCAAAGGCTCACCTGTGGCGGCACCACCGCTGCACCTATTTCTGCCGTAAAGCAGCAGTGTGATAACTGCTGTGTTTCAGTCTGAAGGGTGTGGTTAGGCGGAGGACACCTGACAAGAGGCATTCCAACTTAGTCTTCATGAGTAGCAACGCATCCACATACGACCTCAGATAGGACTTTCGTCCTAGTTGAGGTTTAATGTGGATGTCCACGGGCTGCAGTGACCACTTAACATCAGGTGGCCTGCATGCTCGTTTGCTTTACTTTTACAATAAAATAAAAATCTCAAACTACGAGTAACGCTCTAATATATCAATTTCGATATGATCATACATCAACCGAAAACAAACTTCAGAAAGCAACGCTATCAAATACATCTTATAATATCCATAAAACAACATAGATATCACAAGTCAACACTACCCTTCTAATTGGTACACTGAAATCCAGCCAATTTTCAATCCAGCTTTCCTTAATCAACGTCTCAAGAACGAGTATTAGGTACGGTCTGCAGAAACTATTTAAATAAGCCCACATTCAAACCCCGGGTGCGGAGAGGCATTAATAATTCCCTCAGACGCACATACGACAATCGCAGTTCTCATATTATTATATTATCGGCGTCTGTGTCCGACAACCCTAAGGATGCCTTGAGACGTTTGGTGGATCGGGAGCTGGCTGAAAATTTCATGCTGTATGGAATATTTTCTGCATGACATAATTTTTCATATTGACAATTACGATAGAGTTTCAGTTATGAGAGATTTGTCAGGAGAAAAAACTTTGAATTTTTTTTAAATTTATTTTCAAAACATCTTGAATTCACAACAACACAATAGAAAAAAGGCGAGTAAAAGACAAGTTTATTTTTAATAATTATTTTGCACTTGGATGCCAATTATAAGGCTCTATGTATGAAAATAAGGAATTTTACGAAGCTGTCAATCTTCCTTAGTTGATAGAAGGAAATCCTGTGCGTCTAACCTTAAACAATGTTATTTTAAATGACTATTACTTGAAAAAATATAAAGACGGCGATTCAACAAGTATCCAGCCGTCGATTGAATTTAGCCCCAGAGAATCTGAAAAAAATCTGAAAAGATGCGCCGTGTATGCCAAGTACATACAGAAGGAGAATCACCTAGACCAAGAATAAAAATTCAAATTCATTATTAAAATTTACCGCAATCGAATCCATACAAGTCGTCAAATCAAATAGGAGACAATACTTGTTAAACAGCTCCTGGTCTAAAGGGTTGTCTTAACGAAACATGTCTCCAACGCGGCATTCGATCCATACGCTGGGACACGAGGCACGGGCCATGGGATGCTAATAATTGACAGACAAAACATTCGTACCGTGTTTATATTTATGTAGAGTAGAAATATTCGTATTTATAGACGATGGCTGTTAATAAATAAATAACGTTTCACACTCATAGCCCCACAGTAGGTAGTACCTGTGTCGTGGGTGCCATGGACACACACA
>DWKW01001729.1:0-12084 GCA_018250115.1 Doberes anticus | reverse complement strand
ACCACAGTTGCCTAACCACACCCTTCAAACCGAAACACAGCAGTTCTCACTGCTGCTTTACGGCAGAAATAGTGCAGCGGTTGTGCCGCCGCAGGCGAGCCTTCGACGTAAGACTCTACCACCATCAAATTTGACTGACATTCATTTGTGATTTTGACACCGTACGAAACAATTACTCTGCAAACTGGGAACTGAGTGTGCGGATCCACCACATCAGCCGCGAGGCAATAGTTAGCCGTAAACCTGATGGTCTTCGTAAGAAGCAAGCACATAAATGAAGTCAAACCTGGGCGTGCCAGCACGCGCTCGATCCTCAAGATATATCCGCGCTACGCAGCCTGGCGTCTGACGCTCCCTAGTACCGACCCACCGCAAAAACAACAAACTTTAACGTAATCTGACAAAAACTGCGAAAATAGTATGTCTACACACTGTGAACTGTGTATAACATAACGTGAACGAGAAGTCCCGACAAACCTGACCTTTACGTACGACATGCACCATGTTGATTCAAGACCACAATTAAAAGCAGACTTACCAACCTACCATCAACGAGCCGCCAGCGATCTATTAAGTGTAGCTCTTAAATGAAATAACAACGCGTTTTCAAAGGCTGTATTCGCTAACACGTCTATGGACTGTGAACTGTATTAGAAATAAAGTATCAAAAAGAGATGCGGCACGCAATCTACTCGATTTCGCAATGCAATTCGAACGACCCGTCAGCAATCGAAAACGGGTAACCCATTGTGTGCCTCCAGCAAGATTAGGACTAATAGTTTATAGTGAGTGAACCAGTCGCACTCAGTAAGTTGTGAACTCATTCTCGTAACTTAGGTCATGAGCGCCTAGGTCAAGAATATAATTTTGCGCCTACAAAATCTTACGCGTCAAATTCTAATTTACCCGTGTATCTGTGGGACCTGCGTATCCGTACCCTTGAGGTCTGCGCCCCTGGCAGCCACCCCTGTGACCAGCCCCTAGCTACGACTTTGAACTGTTCATTTACGTTCTGTGAACTAGCAGCTCTGCTTGTGAACTGTAACATAAAATTTTGTAGGCTGTGTTAACAGCATCTGAACGCTGTATAATTGACACAAAGTTGCTGTGAGAACCTTTGAAGCTTGAGTTCAATGTGCCACAACATACCATTTTTTAACAATATCTCTATTAATATCTGAACTGTTGATATTTGATATATAAACAATAACAGAATAATATTTATAATAACAGGAGTTACCAACGATTTTTAGTTTAGGGTGATTGTGTTTGTGTGTGAATTTTTTAGAGACTTATAAATGTAATGTAAAAAATTGGTTTAGAATAATTTGACATTAAAAAATATAAGTGCATCCTGACTTGAATGATATAATATGAAATTTTATACATCTTACCAAAATTCCTGTTTTAATTTTTTAACTTAAATGTGATAGTAAATTAGCAATTCATTTCGGTCTCTATAAATACTTTTTTTTTTTAGTAAAATTATGTAAAACAGCAATTTTAATTATCAACTACAACCTTTTTTGATTTTACAAAATTGTCTTGTTATCAATTTATTGTGGTATTTGTACCTTGCAAAGATAAAGTTATCGCAATTGATCAAGATTTTAAGAAAATAAAATTAACATGCAATCTATTATCTACCTGTTTCCTTTAATATCGAATTTAATAGCAATAATAATAGTTTTAACTCAAAATTTAACCAATTCTTTTATTATTTGTAGGTATTGTGGTTTGTATTAATTAGCTTCTGGGGCATGTAATAATTTATTTTTCATATAGGTAGGGACGAAATTTGAAAACACATTTGCTTAGAATTAAAAAGCTTGAGGTACTATTATTTTTGTGACGGCTAGTGTGGATGGCTCAATTTATTGTTATTTAATGGGTAATGTAAGTTATTTTTAATGTAATTTTGATACAACGAGCGGCATTTGCATTAAACATTCCTATTAAATTGTTTTTACGTATTTAATTAAGAGAAATCTTTAAGCAATGTACAACCTCTTTTGACACGCGAATAAATTAAGAGTGTTTTAAAAAGTGTAGTTCTTTATTTATTTATGACCCAACTTACTGTTTATTTTTATACTGACGGAACAGCAAACGAGCATGCAGGCCACCAACATTTTGTACATATCGAGAAACAAAGAGCAACTACAATTTCGGGAAATACATAGCTATACATATAGCATTTCACTCGTACTGCAATGTTTTGGCTTGAAGGATGTGGTTAGGCGCACTATTGGACAGCGGGCGTTCCAATCCAATCTGATCCACAGGAGCAGCATATACCTACTATCAAACTACCTAGATATCCTTAGGCTGTCCTTGCAGTGACTACTTAACATCAGGTATCCAGTATGCACGTTTGCTATTCCTTTAATATGAAATAATTAAAAATCATAATTCTGTAACCCCATCATGGTCCTCCCGTAACCCGTGAATCAAATAAAAACTAAAGTGTAGTATTTGTAAAACGGATACGGATGTACTAATTTTTAAATAAAAAAAGCTAAGCTTTTAAATAAAGGAATGTTCATACTGTAATATAATAAGGTTAAACAACTGATGTTTAAATTAAATACTACCTTTTTTACATTTAAGGACATTTTTTCTTCAATTAATAATATTGATTTATGTTAAAAACTGAATTTTTTTTAATTAATAGTTATTGACTCGACTCTACTCAACTTCCTCTTAAGTCAATATTTTTTCTTTGTGCGTGATACTTTGGTTTGATGGATACCTAAAATCGTACTTGCGTCAATTTTTCTGCTTATATGAAAGTCCTGGATCAATAACTTAGCTAATTAAACATTTGTGTGATAGTATTCATAAATCTGATTTTGTAGGTAGATTGAAAACCACTAAAAATATTGTCTATCGCTTCTATAAGAAGTCAATGAATTGGTGTTTTAGGTTTCTTCCCGCGCACTTCACTTAAAATTTTCCCGAAATGATTGACCTATTTATGCCATTCCGTTCGTTTCTAAAATTCGAAAATGTGTGTTCGGACAACAATGTGTTTCGAATGCATTACAAAGCAACTGTAATAATGTTGTTGGTATTCACGTTACTGGTTACTTCGAAGCAATTTTTCGGCGAGCCCATCCATTGTATGAGCGAAAGCGACAAGGATAACGATAAGGAAGCTATTAACAGTTACTGCTGGATTTACGGCACTTATACCCTGAAGAGCAAATATGTAGGTTCGTATACAAATTATCGTCTATAAACTGAGTATTTTTCAAATAAATTAGTGTAGTATCAGACGAGCTTGCACGCCGTCTGATGATTGAAAAGTGCGGCCAGAACTGAATTTTGTTGCTGATAATTCGTGCTTAAGTCAGCACCTTTCTGCTTCGGTCCTTTTCGACGGTGGTGCGGCCGCTGATGGGGCCTATAACATAAGATAATTACCTGGTGACTGGTGAATCCACACTGATGACAATATGTCTACTTCTCTAACTAAACTAGATGGTCATTCATTTATTTTGAATTGCATTGCATGGGGTGGCTATACACAAAGAATAAGAACACACAAGCCCCATCCTAATCAATATAAATTTTAAATTCAATTTAAATTTCTGCCCTGTGTTCATCATTGTGTACTCATGAAATCACAGTAGTTGCTAGGATATATGTTTTTTAGTCTACTTTTTTCATATATTTTATGCTCAGTCAATAACTTCATACCTCACACATTTCAGGCATAGAAGGCAAACACATGGCTTATTTAGGTGTGGGTCCAGAAAATATAAAAGATGAGCCAGTGAAGCAAACTTACTACCAGTGGGTCTGTTTTGTGCTGCTGGGCCAGTCTGTTATGTTCTACACTCCACGCTACCTTTGGAAGATCTGGGAGGGTGGCCGGCTGAAGGCACTGGCATCTGATTTAGGTATCGTTCACGTTGTTCAATTAGCAAATATAATATCCCTTAGGAATTAGCTCTTGAAAATAAAAAAAATGTTCGTAATAAATGTTGTGCAGGCATTAAAAAAAGTATAATTTAGTGTAGATGCACTAAATAATCTTTAAATATTTATTTGTCATTTGTTGTCTTACAGCTAGTCCCTTGGTCACAAAAGATTGGTCAGAGTACAGGCGTGGTGAGCTTGTATCCTACTTAAGCTTCACCAATATTAACACACATAACATGTATGCCTTGAGATATGCCTTGTGTGAATTACTAAATCTTGTCAATGTGGTAAGTCTTCACTTTATAAAAGTTAATTTTGCAAAAACCAAACTGACTATAAAGGAAGTGGTTTGAGATGCTAACGAAAGCTGAGACCACTTAGTTACTAACAAACAACTTTTTGTTATCAGGAACATTTGAAAATATTTCTCCACAAAAATTAACTGCAGTGTGGATCCACCTTAATTTTATATTTAAAATTAGCACTGTAACCTGCCTTCACATCACACGATTGTGTTCTAGAAAGGTGTGAAGACCTTGCGCACTTTTAGTATTTAAAATTCATAAATAATATGATTATTATTTCAGATTGGCCAAATGTATCTGCTGGATATGTTCTTGTGCGGAGCGTTCCGTAACTATGGTGCAGCAGTTGCAGCATTTGCTCACATTCCCAGAATACCTTCAAACTTCATAGATTATGCTTCTGTCAATCCCATGGACCAGTACTTCCCTAAGCTTACTAAATGCTACCTCAGAACTTACGGACCATCAGGCTCAATACAGATCAAAGATAGACTTTGTGTTTTACCTCTTAATATAGTGAATGAGAAAATTTTTGTTATTCTGTGGTTTTGGTTAATCTTCTTAGGCCTTCTTTCTGCGCTTGCAGTACTTTTCCGAATGTTAATTTTTGTTTTACCACCCCTGCGCACCTTTATGCTGATGGGACAGCTTAGATATGTTAGAAAGAGTGTAGTATCAAAGATTGTCAAACGTTTTAGTTTTGGAGACTGGTTCGTACTTTATTTGCTGGGCAAAAATATGAACCCTATTATTTTTAAAGACTTGATTGTGGAACTATCTAAAGAACTAGATACGAAACCTGATATGGTTTAATCAGATTTCTTTCTTTTATTTCATTGAAACAATGATTAAAATTTGTTTTTAATTTACATGGTACAGGGCGGCAGGGTATTAGATTTAATCTCTAGATTAAAGTACAAAGACTGATTCTATGATGATTCAGAAAGAGATTTATTCAATAAGCATCATTTTGTTTAAATTGTGTTCAAGAAAATAATAGTCTAGAGCTTAGATTTAGGTTCCTTTGAGATACCTGACATACAATACTGCACCTGCCTTTTTTATATTCTGTTCAGTGTGAAATAAGAACAGGTTTGTTATAAGAAAATAAGAACATAAAGTTTTGTTTTTTGCTTTGTTATAATTGGCATTTATTGTCACTTGTTAATTTGTTACATTAATTTGTAAGCTATATCAAGTGATCTCAATAAAGTAAAGTTTAATTAAATATATTTTATAAATACGTTTTTTTAATTTCACTATTACCTGCTACTATTAATGTCACAAAAAAGGAACTGTGCAACATAGAACCACAAATAGTTAACACTGAAGTATGTAAAGATGTCAAAATTATGGTTGACGGGTCAATCTATGCAAATTAATAATGAACATTTACAAAAAAAAAAAAATCTCCATACTGGTTTCATCAAATAAATACACTGGAACCATACACTCAAAACATAGCAAAATCTTTATCCAGAGCACCCTCTACAGCCACAATGTATACATTCAACGATGCGACCCTCTTCCAATTTACTTTTAGGGACTCTACAGATGCAATTTGTAGCAAAATTGGTGTCTCTAGTTTGTATGCATCTTAAACAGCACAAATTCTCATATCCTGTTTTCTTCCATTTGGCTATCAGGTTTGCATCAGCTATTTTTTCATCCAAACAGTACTGGTATAGCTCTCTACTGATTGCCTTCCTTCTAAAGAATAGGTCATATATATATCGAGACTTCTGATGGTGAATCTTGAATATGGGCCATAGTGATTCTTGCTTCCGCTTCCCTTCGTGAGGCTCTGTTTCAGCTGAAAGATTAGTGTTGTAAATTTTAGATCTGCTGTTTCTATAATAAGATAGTGAATATGGTAATAGAAATGAATAAATGATTGTGAATTTAATTATGACCTAGATTGTAAGTGCATTTGAATTTTCTAAGAACTATTTAAAAAAGTCTACCTAAATGATACTATTATTTCAATTGTAAGCACCAGAAACAAATCTCACAGAATGGAATTCAATTATATTTCAGACTTTCCATGGGCTGCAGTGACCTATATGCTTGTTTACTACTCCATTTATATAAAATTGCACAATTTGAACCACTACATTTTTCTGTGTTGGTTGCTTATACACAAATACAATATGTACAAATGTACAGAACATTTGTACTTTATGTAATTCAAAATATGTACATTTGCTGCTTTATCATTGTAGTGTTTCCAGCACTGATGTGAAGCAATCAGTATACCATAAGCTAGTCAATTATACCATGAGTCAATTCATTAAATGCGTTTGGTTAACACAAGAAAAACAAGAGCCACTCAGTATCATGAAAAATTAAAGTTAGATTAAAATACGCAAAGAATTTCGTCATTACATCCCCAGTGGCGATTTGAGTTCAGGTGGCATGCTTGTTCATCTTCTACGTCACTATTATTCGAAAACGGAAAATACGAACCTTCTCGCATTTTCTGTTCCAGTTCTTCTAAAGTAGGTTCGATTAGCTCCCATCCTTCTGGTGGTGATTTACGGCTCCGTCGAACTTTGGGCATCCTAGATTATATTCTACAATAAAAATGCAATCGTTACAAGGACTACGAGTACGAATACCTTCATAATAAATTATCAAGATTGTTTTTTTCTCACACTTACACTTATAAAATAAATTTCCGTACGATTGATTTTACTCAAAATATATTATGAAATTAAAGTTTTTTCAGTAATTTCCCAAAACTTAACAGCAATGGAATCAACAGAACCGCACCACAAATTCTCAAACAAAAACATTGTTGTTTTTTCCAATTTCTTGGTCTTGGATTCTGTGTTTTCGGCTCATAAAACATAAAAGCCAATAATTCCAACGCTTATTATTCTGATATATCTTTTAAAATACAATTTTTCGCACTATTACTATTTTTTAAATACTATTTCCTATGGAGATTTAGATCTTTTTTTATTTCCCATTAAGCTACTTACCTACTTTCAAAATACTAAGGAAGGTTCGGAATTCTTAGAATTAATTAAATTAACTTTTTAATAAATTTTAATTTACTGAACTGTTTCAGTTAATTTAGGTACTTAATTAAGTTTTGATACCGTTTAATTTCATAGCTACCTATATTGACACCTAATTTAATTTAAATACATATTTGCTATCATCCGGGACTATTTTTTTTTACTATTATTCCGAACGCGCGGGATCAAAAACTTGAAATCGGCGCCTCATCCCAATAGATTTTTTTTTTTAAGATGTGAATTTGACGACCTCTATAATTGCAGCTAAGGGCGGGCGTCGATCATAGTCTTATCAAATCAAATATTTTTCATTGCACGAATAAGGATACTTGGATAAAATGAACTTCTTGCTTTGTAAGTAGGTCATCACACGTCGTCATAAAGACATTTGTAACGTAAATTAAAAAAAAAAAATGTTTGTGGAACGAATTTACCGATTAATTAGCGGACCGGAACAATTATTCCAAAGATTATTGGTGCGATCCAAAGTCTATCATTATAAAGATCTTAAAGAATTCGCCGTTGAGTACCTAGTTTCGAAATTTTTCATATTGTTATCGCATGTTAATATGTTTTCAATCTAGTCTGTTACAATTTATATCTGAATATCTAAGAGCTTTAAGTTTTTAATTATTGACAATTAAATAGAGTAAAATAAACTGGTGAGCCAATCATACATTATGGACCTCAGATTTACGGCACTTCGCAATTGTAGGCAATTTCGCAAAATGTTAATGTGACTGACTTTGTCGTACGTACAAACTACTAACTAAATAATATTTGTCTAGAATATTAGACATACATAGATTAGAACACCTCATTTTCCAATAAGGATCCCAATAATGTATTTATATACTATAACGAACGTACATCATTGAAATAGAGGTAGTAGGTAAAAAAACTTCTAGACTTAGATATCTACTGCTTATAACACTAAGAAAATGTCTAGGATGTAAGTACAGTAAGCAATAAAATTATAATCTACAATAAGTTACGCAAAACTAGTTAAGTGGCAATTAAGTTAAAAAAAAATACAAACTCTACTTTACTTACATTCGATACATTGGCAAATGAAATAGCTATTTCAATGACCGTCACAACATTTTACCTGTGTGGCGTGTATGAATAACGGGGCTACCTACCTATACAGCATTGAACGTATGAGTTTGCATTGTCCCTCTCGCGGGAGTCATTCGAAAGCTTGCGTGAGCGAGAGGGCTATAGTTTACGTGCCTCGATTACCACTGTTGGAATGCGGTGTTGCGTTTGCGCAGCTAGTCGAAACAACCAGTCTTTTCATTAGATCGCGACTGCTGTGTAGTGGCCGCGGATTGTCTGACAGCCTACTCGGGAAGGTTACGAAAATATGTGTGAAAATTGCCGTTACACGAGTGTTTGTTGTTGATAAGTGCTCATATTGTGACCGTAGTGCTCAAAGTGTGTGGTATGAAGTTTAGTTGACGGAGGCTTTCAAGGAACACCCGGTGTATCTAGTATTTACCTGTAAGTAAGGCGTACGTGTCTTCGTGACGTCGTGATTCTTGTTCCTGCCGATCCTTGAGTCGTGAAGTTGTGGCTAACTACCTATCACCTCTTGTGATCGCCGGCAGCTCAAAATTTGCCCATTATTTTGCTTACCGATACAAGTCTTATTTCCTTCTTTATTGATACTTATAGATTTAGAACTTAATATATAGTTTTGACACTATAAGTTTTTTTATAAAGGTAAATAAAAGTATCTTGAATAACGGAATAGGAAATGGACATGGAAAACGGCCATGGACATCGACATCCAAACTCAATTAAGACCCCAAGTCCTTTCTGAGGTCATACTAGGATGCGTTACATATATCCAGTCCAGCATATTCTGCCTAACTACACCTATAGCCTAAAGTAAACTATATGATTATTAGGTATATTATGCTAATGATAATCACAAGAAATCTTTATGTAGAAAAACGTCATTAACTTATTACGATTAGCCGCAAATCTAATAATGATCTTAAAGTTCAAGCGATAAGGCTTGATTTAATTTGCAGTTACTAATATAAATTCTACATATTGAAGTTACACTTTTAATTAAGTATGCTGATTGTGTTACTAGATCCAACTGAATTTGTAATGTCCGGTATGTACAACGCTTATAAACGAAATATACAACTACCCGCATAAAAATAAATAGTTACGTAGTTGAAAATACACAGATAAGCGCAAAGGATAGGTACTCACTATCATTACAAAGCGTAGATAAAACCTTTTATGAACTAATGTTGTTTAATTGTAACTTGTCAATAAATAGCAGGTAATATTCTGACCCTGGGTCAGTAACCTTTGCCCAAAAGTACAGGCTACATGTGCCCAAAACTTCAACACTTTGAAGTTAAAATATTATACAGGTAGACAGTACAGTATACAACTCCAGTTTTCGACTCAGCTGTACACACAGAACCTTACTACGATACTTTTTCTATCACTGGCACAGATAACAATACAATTGGGTATAAAATATAAGCTATTTTCTTAACAATGTTTGGGTATTAAAAAGTCTGCGCCTGTAATTTTTGTTATTATTTTTGTCTCTTCCGTGTTTAATTTTACAGTCATTTATGTAACAGTCATCGGAATATGATGCATCAGCACCAATAAAATCGGTACAGCTAATTATAAGATCGTTATCTACTTGAAAATGTTCCGATTTTTACGTCAAAATCAGCTTACTCTGAACAAAAAACTTTTTGGGACGTTAGTGCTATTAACATAATTCATTTTATTAATTCTTTTTGTTAGACATCGACTTTTTATCGCTAGAAATTTTATTATTACTTCTTTTGTGTGGGCACAAAATTAGAAGAGTGCGAATTGTTATTCAACATTAAACGCGATATTGACGGTCTGCGTGAAATTTTCCATTATAATCGACATTAACTTTTTCCAACGAAGACGAAGCTACATTGAGAGGTGAATAATTAACTTAAGGCGATAAACATCTAACTTATTTACGTGTGTGTAAATAGGTACCATAGATATTTTATTAATTCTAAATACAAGAATAAACATACTAGGTAGAGTAGCAAGTAGGACGGAAATAGCAATATTAGTATATTAAAAGAGAAATAAGTAAGTAATGTTTTTGCTATTTGTCTATAATTTCTGGAATTTGTTATGTTTGCTAAAAGACTATGTGGAGCGCTTCCTCACTGTTACGTCAAAGAATTTTTTAAAACAAAATTTCAAATCAAATGTAGAATACGTAGGTAGTATTAGCGATTGCGGTCATCTTCGCACGTTTTGAAATATGTTTGAAATTTATTATGTGCGATATTGCAAAACATCATACCGCGATTCTATTCTGAATATACCTACGTAAATAATGTTTGTCAAGTCGAGGACGAGACGTTCAACTAATAGCGTAAACAATATAAATCAGCAACTATTGAATCGGAGAATTTTCAAACCGTAAATTTTTTTCACAATTTGACAGCAAAAAAGGCGTGAGGCAGTTATATAATTTTAAGCGTTTTAGGTTTATTATGCTAGTTTTGTGACAGTACGCGTAAAGTTCAAACTTAATCCTCTAGAAATTTCTACCATAATACGTACTTATCATATGAACAGAAATATAAGAAGCCTCCAATGTGTAGTTACGTTGCATTTATATGTCAACAAATAAAATAGCATTAATTTGTATAAATCTGTTCTACGAAAATTCGCAAAATGACGAAATTATAATACCGGTCAGTCTATAATTATTTTGTCATTAGAAAATTATAATCACGTGTTTTGTTTAGAAACATTGTTATGGATTTAAAAATGATACATTTTCTTTGTACATACTAGTACTCTTAGTCCGTAATTGGTATTCGCATTTATCTAAAAATATTTATAATCTTTCGCTTAGAAAGCTAAGTGATAGTGGTTAAGCATCACGATCTCCCGTTTCGGTGGGTCGGGGTTCAAATGCTGGTACGCTTTTCTAATCCTAAGAAATTGTTATAAGGACTTATTTCTAAAAAGCGCACAAAGCGTTCACCCCCTTTAACGGTGAAGGAAAACATCGTGAGGAAACCTGCTTGAGGAATAACCTGAGAAACTCCATAATGTCATCAAAGGCACGCGAAGCCTGCTAATCCGCACTTGGCCAGCGTGGTGGACTTTGGCCTTAGCCTTCTCCGAGAAGAAATCTCTGAATGGATCGATGATGAACAAAAATAAACGACCATAAATATTCAGTATTAACATTTGGCTATAGTTTTTAAAAGAGATGACGCCATCCGCGCCTCGAGGACGTGATTTCAGGTCACGCTTTACCATTCATTAGTGTTGTTCACCTAGGACGTGTCAGAACAAAGATCTTAGCGATTTTAATAGCACGGATATTTTGTAACGACCCTACACTTAACAGGACCCACTCCTAACTCCTAAGAAGGCATGCAGTTCACCTAGTAAACCAGTTTCTTGGCCAAATGCAAAACCGGCCGTTATTTCGTATGCAAGACTACCCTACAGCGGGTAGGGTAGTCTTTTTGTCCCTGTCGCATAAGAGTTGCAAAAATTAAACCAAAAAGGACGTCCACAGAAAATGATGTCCTGCGTATATGACGACGTATACACAGGTCAAGCTGTATTTCTGCTTTTACTGCAGCGATCTTGTTCGAGCACATTCCATATATTATATTCGCACGCTTAGTATTAAAAAAAAACAATACTCAATTAAAATTTAAGTTTTACTTAAATCTATGGTTTATATTCTATCTTAACCATTTCGCTGTCCCGTAAGTAGACACAATAGTAAAACAATGGGCATGAATCATATATGACTCACTGGACAG
>DWKW01001728.1:0-12087 GCA_018250115.1 Doberes anticus | reverse complement strand
GTTTTCCTTCACCGTTAAAGCGAGTGATAATTAATTAATAATACGCACATAATTTCGAAAACTTTGAAAACAATTTTTAGAGAAATAGAGGTGCGTGCCTTGATTTGAACGTCGACCTAACGTAGCGGGGTCGAGATGCTTCACCACTAGGCTATCACTCACTTATGCTACAGAAGTTGAAAATTACCATGCAGTTCTTTGTGTTAACACACCTTTTTGTGTTATAGAAGCTAGTAATTATCATGCATTACCTAGTGTCGGGTTCTTCGCACCTTCGTTCAAAGCACTTAAACAGCACGAACCCACAACGCATTGGCGGCGCGGTTATCACTTGTGTCCGTAGATGATAAGTTTCATCGGCACTCAACAGACTTGACGGGTATGTTCAGTATAAATTAAGTTCAGACAGGAGATTGGAAGTCAACCTATGTTAGGATTGGTGACATAGGATCTCTGTGGTCAATTTGAGATGTGCTCTTTTATATTAAATGTGTAACGAGCGTAAGGTTAAGTGGTTACTGTGTAACGAAGGTTCATACTTTACAATCCTCCTTTGTCCATCTCATTTCATGGCCGTCATACTTTTGAGTTGATGATGAAGTTGGAATGCCTACTGTCCAGTGCCTTTGTCTAACTACACCCTTCAAACCGAAACAAAACAAACGTTAAAATTGAGGGTATTTAACATTATGATGAAAAAGAAGTTTTATAATTTCGTTTAAAACCTCACATTTACTACTCTACTAATTATAGTATTAAGTTAGTAGTATTAGTAAGCATTAGCTTAAGAGTGCTGAAAGTTTTAGTCCACCTACATTTTCTCCCACTCAACCATATCCAGGTTCCATTACAAGAACCCAAAGCTGTACTTTGCATAAACTGATGACGTTCATTGAGCGTATGTACTACACATACCTAGTGACTAGTGGTTGAGACTCTGGATCACCCGCTCCGGTGGCTCGGGGTTCAAATCTCTGCACGCACATCTATTTCTCGAAATGTTATCTATTCTAAGTTTTCGAAATTATGTGCTCGCTTGATTTTAAATTTAATTTAAGTGTCAACATAATAAGGTAAACGTACGAGTATTATTACGAGTTATTAATAGTTCTAATAAACTATTAATTATTGAAAATGCTTAATGACCCAAATATACTACGGAATCGTTTGACGTATAATATCTATAAATATAATTATGCAATATTTGCTGACCCAATTTTGACTTGAAACAAAATTTATACACCATCGGCTATTTAAAAAAAAAAATTAAAATTTATCTACCATCGAGATTTTTTTTTGTCTGTGATTCAATCCGTTAAGAGCATAAATTAGATACCTTAATTACTGTAGCGCTACGAAAAAAATATCATGAAAACATTGTCTACAATTGTGGAGAGTAGATAATTTTAAACATATTCCCAGTCACCAAGACACGCGATAGACCGATTAAACGACAGGAGCGGCCCACGCCAGCCGCCTGCCGATTGTGACGAGAAAACAATAAAAACGAATATTATAGTCGCAAACTAGAAAATTACGTTGCCTGTATAAATGGCAAATAAATTACGGATTTAATGAATAAATTACGAATAACGTGGTGCGCCGCGGGAAAAAATAGCGTTGAAGTGCGGCGCCGGCGCCAGCCACGGCGCAAGGATAAGCCGTGCACGCGCGCGCCTCGCTAGAAACCGGCCACACCGCACACACCACTCCCGACCTTAGTCAACCACAATAGGAATCAAAATAACAAAACTCCGACCGCATATACGACGTTCCTTCGACAAACGGAGGCTCTGAATGCGCTCATGCGACCGTAGCGAGTCATTACGATACTTCGAAAGTGCTCCTTGCGTATAAACAAACAAATAAACGCTCTATCGCATTGCGATAAAGTCGTATTTATGCACTTCAATCTCGCAATGTCCCTCTCGTTTGACATATGAACGAGCGAGAGGCGTGCCATAAAAAATGTATCCGCAAACGCAGCGATCCCGTTCGTTTTGACGCGTTACACGCGGCGTACGAAGTGATAAATATCTTAGTTCGGACAGTTGCCGGTGCCGCGGCCGGTACCTACGTAAATTCAATTTAAATACGGCTCGCGGCGATAACGCGGAAGAGCGGCGCTCAGCTCAGATACGGACACGGCATTAACCGTGAGAGAACAAAGATACGTAAGCACCCAAATCTTGTGGCCAAACCACTTGGAGCGCTGAACGACGAATAAATAATATACCGAGAGCTCAACGTGCACTTAAGAATGCCTACTATTAACTGAATAAACATTCGAAACACGGATTGATTGTCTGAGAAAATCTCGGAATGCGCATATCGATGTTGTAATGAAGCATCGTATGTACGGTTTATATTTATTCCCCCAGCAGGTGCGCTTGAAAGACGAAAAACATAAATTCGGAATCGATAACAGATGCTAGCCAGCCGTCGACCACACTTGAATATGAAATCCAGCGCTATTTAGAGCGCTCCTTCGTATACGCTGATTAATCTCAGCGCTCGCGTATCAAGTACATGTTTTGAAACTGAATGTCTTAACTAGAGCGGCAAAATCTCAGACGCAATGTGCCCGAGACAAACGAGCGACCGGAGCTTAGTTATCTAAACAGAGCCTACGCCCCCAATCCCGAAAGATACCCAAATCTCTCGAGGGCCGTGTTTTATTATCTGGAGTCGGGCCCGCTATCTTTGAAAGTTGTTCCAATGCCACAAAAACTACAAAATCTTATCGAGCGACACGAACTTCAACTTAGGCCGGGTCCTATTTTTACTCCTTCGCCGATGCTTTTAGCCATATCGGCCTCTCGGTCCCGGTGAGATTTATAACTGTCTGGATCGATTTACAGGTTGCCGGAAGTCTACATTAGGTAACGGAAATCTGTGAGTGTTTCGAATAGGGAATTTTAAACTATAAACGCCGAGGGACATTCGCAGTCCTCTTAAATAATTGAAGTGGAGTGAAACCTTAAGAGCCCATTAATTTATGCTTATACCGAAACTGATGTTTTAAGACCGTGGATGAAAGGGGAAAACGTTTTATATGTAGATAAGACTAAAAGCTGACGGTACTTCAAATATTTTTTATTTGTTTAAGGACTATGAACAAGTATGATAACATTTATCAATCAATGTAAGGTTTCGTGCAATTGAAAGCTCTTAAGCCAACGGAGATAGTAATGTCGAGCTCTTGAAATCCATTAGAGAATAATGAGTGGACGGAAGAATGTCAAGTGACAATGTTTGATTGAGAGGCTGGTCGCTAAGTGTCGTCAACAGGTAGATAAGTCATTGTCAAACAATCCACTGTTACAAAAATAATAGCCGACTACAGAATCTAAGGAAACATTAAATGTTAGAAAGCAATTTAAATATGTTTACAAATAAATTTAATATTGCTAACGTTACTAACGTATTATACAAACATGGTCTCCGCAGCCAATTAGCTAGCATGTAGAACACGTTAGATAAGGGCTCGGTGACAACATTAATTGCGGATATAATAGCCACTTTCGGATCTTACGCGATATTAATTACTTGGACACTCCTTGCCGACCCTATGTAATTAGCTACGTGAAATGTTAAACTTTAAAACAGTTTAAACTTATAATCGTTTTGAAAGACAAAGAGAACACAGGTAAATTTTTGCCCCAAACGCGTTTGGGAAAAAAAATTGCCGCCATTCTTTGGCAAGTACAGGTAGATCGTACCTGTTGGAACTAGTCGAGAACAAAAGGGGCTCCTAGAGGCGTCGACCGTTAATGGTAGTATGATACAGTGTGGGCGACTAAGTCAATTAGGCCATCCGCCGACGCCATTCCCGGAATGTCGCCGACAAATGACTGCCACCGATAAGAATATAAGGCGAGATTGTATTCTCGTCCTTTTTGTCCTTTTATCCGAATTTACCTTCGCAGTTTCTGATAACACAACCTTTTCTTAATTGAGTTTCTGTGTTGGTCTTATCAGCCGATCGCATTAGGGATCACGACGAGCATTAAACGGACAAAATTACCAGCTGTACCCGTAGTTAATAACAATGACAATTACATTGAAGACGGAAAGCTCTTTTGTGCGCAGAATTAAAACACAAGTGGCGAGTAAACACGATGACTAATAGAGACTGCGTTGTGAATACAGTAACTTTGAATACTGCAACGCCAATAAATCACGAGTAAAATCAAATACTAAAACATCGAGACGAGATTGTCTCTTGTTCTGCGTTAGTAACAATGTGTACCGAGTGAGTAGTGATATTTTTGCTTGCAGGACTCATCGACATTTTATCGTCGCTATCAATGACCCAGCATCCGCTGCGTATTGATAAAGTGAAATGGGATTGAATATTATAACTGACGCCGATGTACAGAAGCGTGTGCAAGCCATAAAAGTCATTAAACGTTATTATGAATGCGTTTTGAGCTCGATGCTTACTCGATATTTAAGGAATATTTCTGAGATATTCGATGCTTTTTCTAATTTACAGTTACTGCGGAAATTAAGCTATAAAAGCAGAGGATTAGAGTTTTTTTTTAAATATCAATAGAATAGCAAACAAGCATGCAAGCTACCTGATGTAAAATGGTCACTGCAGCCCATGGACGTCCGCCTCCAAACTCAAATAGGTCTGAAAACCCATCTGAGGTCGTACGTAGATGCGTGGCAACTCCTAAGACATAGTTCTTAGCATGCCTGCTTTCCAGTAAATTCTGTCCTCCAAACCGAAACACAATAGTGCTGCTTTACGGCAGAAACAGGTGCAACGGTGATGCCGCCGCAGACGAGCCGTCACATAAGATACAACCACCACCAAAATGGAAAAAATTCGTCAATCTTTTCACGATGAATCATATCTACTTCTATAAAGAAGTACGTTGCGTTAATAACAACGCTTTTGTTTATCTTCTCTTGTTGCAGCAATCATGTTAAATCGCCAAATCTAGCTAGAAGCTAGAGATGACGTCACTAGCAAGTTTCTATTCTAAAAATCCGAATGCCGTAAACGAGTAGTCACGAACGTTCCCCTCGACTAGAGTGCTGAAAACTTTGATGCTTTTGGCCGCGGTTCAAGCGTATCTACTGTGCATTTTTGATTCGATTACTTTTCGCGATTACACAACTGTTGTTTTAACTCTCGGTATCTAATTATAACTGATGTACACCAGCCTGTCAGCTCGTTCGTTGGATCGTTTTATTCAGTTTGAAATGTTCGAGTTTGCCTTAGCGGCAAATGGCGATGACAGCGAAGGGGTTCTAAAATGACAATGTATGATTGGTATTGCTAAAATACTTTTTATTAGAGAAAGTTATTATGAATACCTAATACGCAGATCATTTCGAGAAAATTTTGAACTGAGCCGATCAAGATACTTAACCACTAGACTCTCCCTCGCGCAATTATCTAACTAGATACTATTAGAAATTATCTTTATCGCTGAAGGTAAACATCGTCAGGAAACCTGCATGCCTAAGAGTTCTCTAGATTGTTCTCCCAGCGATAGGTTGATGATCAGTGAATACAAATACCATGTTTTTTTTATTCAAGCGGAATAGCAAACGAGCACGCAAGCCACCTGAATGGCTATCAAGAATATATCAAGATAAGCTTGTTTAATTGCGTCGGTATTAATATCTCATATTGTAAGATTTAACTGTACGCTGAAGCTAATTTCTAGTAGCTTTGTTGCACGCACTCAAGTAATACCGGTTGAGTACGCGGAGAATTTATTAAAAAGTCGTTTGGACTTGCCAGGAGATTTAATTTCGGAAGGCTTATCTTAAGGCTGGTATAGAAGTGGGAACATTATATTGTTAATATAGAAGCTTTATTCTGTACTAGCAGTGGCCGCGACTTCGTCCGCGTTTGCAACGTTACTTTATTGTTATTTAATATGATTCTAAAATAAAAGTACCTAAGTTACTCATTATTACATCATCAGCCAGTAAAAGTCCCGTCAAAATCGTTCCAGGCGTCCCTAGATTACCCGGAACAAACAAACAGACAGACAAAAATTGTAAAAAAAATATTTTGATATAGGTATGTACCGTGTATACATATGCATTTAGTAAAGCGGTTAAATGAATATAACAAACAGACACTCTCAATTTTATTTATTGGTTACATTCATCATTGGCATAGTGGGCACGATTAATGTCCGCCGATCTTAGTGTCCTTGGTTCGATGCCTGACTGGACAAAAGTTTTTTTTTAAATATATTAATAGAATAGCAAAACGTGTGGGCCACCTGATGTTAAGTGGTCATCGCTTCCTCAAGTAGGACAGAAGTCCTAGAGGTGGTGTGTGGAAACGTTGCTACTCCTAAAGACTAAGTTGGAATGCATCCTGTCCAATGTCTTCTGCCTAATACACCCTTCAAACCGAATCACAGCAGTTCTCACATCGCTGCTTTACGGCAGAAATATGTGCACCGGTGGTGCCACGTCAGGCGTGCCTTCGACATAAGACCCTACGATTTAAATTTACATTCGTATTCCCGGTTCGGTTATTTGCGTTATTAATCCCATGACACAGGGAATCCTAAAGAAAATTACGTATTAAAGATTTATTGTAAGTAATAGGTACGAGTATGAAAAAAATAATTAATGCTATTACTAACAATTACTATTATCATTTGAGTGTATTATTACCATTATTTTACGTTAAATGCATTTTAAACTTACCAGTACAAGCTACAGTGTTTCCTTTGTTCATTTTTTCACCGTTTGTCTCCTCTCGTGTATACCAGTCTTAAGCCTTTGTTTGTGAAGAGTGAAATAACCGGTAATGCAGTAATTATAGGTGGCAATAAACTATGCGCGTTTTGTTGCGACGTGACCAGACGGAAGGTGGCATTTGACCTGCCACTTTCGATATATTGCTATTAACGAAGTTAGACGGAGCGTCAATCTGTTGACGACCCATATGGTCAACGTGAGGTATGCCGTTTGGTGTCCTGGGTTCGATTCCCAGCGGGGCAGCATTTGTTTGTCAAATTTAGATTTCTGTAACTGGTCTGGGTGTTTGTGTTCATGGCACCCACGGCACAATAATCAATAATACAAACGACTAAATCAATAATCCAATAATACAAATGGCTGTAAATAACGTTTATTTAGCCCTTTGTATGTATTTGATTATTTTCTCAAAGTCTATTTAAATGTCTTTATTGTTATTTCACTAATGTATGTGTACGTGTCTTAAGAAAGGTTTGATCACATATCTCAATGTAACTCTCGTATGCAAAGTTTTAGCTGTAATAAAATATTTTTAGGTTTTATGATCCGTTTTTCAAACTCTTAAACAAAATAATTCATACGTAGTTAGTTAGAACCACTAACGATCATACATAATCGATAAATTCGAATTGATCGAATCCAACATAAAACATGGCTACATACATATTTAGTTTAATATTCATGCATTCCGCAGAGTATTATAATATTACGTGGGGATCAATTATACTGTCTGTGTTGCAAATTTGATTAATCGCCACTGGAATATTAAAGACGCCTCGTAATCAGTATGCGGGTAGTACAGCACTTGTCAACCTGGGCTCGATGTACCGTAGGTAGACTACGCACTAGGCACGAGTTGTAGGAAATGGGATACGAAATAATAGAGTATTTGACTTCAATGAAAATATCGATCAAACTAATTAAAACTGATTCAGACACATTTTTACAAAAATATGTATGATTTTTATTTTAAAATAAATAGTAAATTGACGTGTTTGTGTAGTGTAACACGTAGTGTTTGAAAGCGTATGGGATTGGCTAAACCTGGACTGACGTCACCTGCACTGTAACGTAAATTAGCAATTATCTGTCACGAAACTGTTTACAAGCAGGTGACGTCATGACATCACGTGATTTGCATAGTGTTTCGGCGGCTTTTTCATTTATTTAAACTTTGATGGTTATAAAAATATCCCATTGTGACAAAGTTTACTACTATTTAAAAAAAGCGTTTTTTGTATATTTTAAGCAATTTTAAATTATTTTAATTTTAAGCTTGTGTTTATCGCTACTGCGCTTCCACGCTTGTTTGTAAACGGCCTTTAAGGCGATAGATGCACTTTGCGTCAGATGCATAGATATACTGCAGTCCGCTTCTGTATAAATAACATTATGTTCTAAGAAATTAAATTATTCATTGCTTGTGACTGTGTCTGGAGTTTGCATTATATTGCAATAAACCGCCTTTGGCAGGTTTTACTGATTTATATGCAGTTAATAGACAACTTTTGAGTGATATGATGTCAAGAAAGGAACAAAAGAGCTCTCTTTAAAAACTTAAATTGCGTTGGAGACTTCACTTGTTTATGTCAATCAGATGGTACGTCTGCTAGCTAAGATGAGCTAAAGGCCATATCTTTACATGAAGATATTTTTAAGAAATCAACTTACGAGAATATCCACTAAAGGTCAACGAATTTTCATTTCAAAGCTTTAGGCCATTTCAAGCTTAGGCTGTCAAGGTGGCCAAGTGCGGATTGGCGGACTTCTCATGAAACTGAGAGCACAATGGAGAATAATTAGGCGTGCAAGTTTCCTCGTGAAGTTTTTTCTTCTATTTTTATTTTTGTTTCAGAGTAGCAAATGCGCATGCAGGCCAGATGTGAAGTGGTCACTACAGCTCATGGATATCGGCGTCCAACCTGAAAATAGGACCGAAGTCTTATTCGAGGTCGATCGTGGATGCGTTCCTATTTCTGATGTCTAAGTTTGAATGCCTCATGCCCGGTGTGTTCTCCCCAACCGCACCCTTCAAACCGAAACACAGTAATGCTCACATTGCTGCATTAAGGCAGAAATAGGTGCTGCGGTGGTGACACGGAAGCCGAGCCTTCGACATAAGACCCTACTACCATAACTGTTACGGCCAGTGATAATTAACTTCTAATGAGCACATTATTTAAAAAAAAGTGATATGTGCCGAGATTTTAACCTCGAACCACCTCCTGTTCTGCTTATCACCGGTGTCTAGGTTATCACTGCTTCCTATACATTTAAATAAATACAAGAGATATTAATTTATCGTAACACTGATAAGAACCACCATTTATTTTAAAGTAAGAATTTTCACCTACGTTTTAATATTCATCGTCTCATAGCAACTTAATTTAGCAATTTTTTTATGTCAATGGATTCGCTTTCAATTGGTTATTAAATAACAGGGCAGCGCTCGCATAAAGTCAACACATTAAAATTATACAGAAACAAACAAATAAAGAAATACAGATACTTATGTATGCACCTCACGGCAATTTACATAATCACAGGATAAATATATCTCAACTGAAAATAATGTACCATGAACTGCAATTTTATTACACCGCAAGGAGTTTTGCGAATTAATATACGATCCTAACTAGTCACTATAGACTTACGAATATGTAAAGTTAAAGTTAATGTAAAGTCACGAACGACGGTCGAAATATTTTCAATGAGTATAGCACTTTATTGCGAAAATTGTTGAAAGCTTTTCTACTTATCGCTCATTAATTAACAGTGCTTCTCATACTTGCATTTGCAATAATTATCATTTGTACCTACTTCTGATTCTTGCATTTGCAATAATTATCAACTGTACCTACTTCTGATTCTTGCATTTGCAATAATTATCAACTGTACCTACTTCTGATTCTTGCATTTGCAATAATTGTCAACTGTACTTCTCTGTCTTGAATGTTGAAAATAACGCAAAAAGTGTTCCTGTTTACGGACATTTTAAACGTGTAAAGTTGGGCCGCGAACTATGTTAAATTAACGGTTATATTTTTCGTTTAGAAAATTTTACTTTCCGATTTTTTTTAATATATATCAAATATTTTGAGAAATAGCGAAATTAAAACCCCGACCCATAGAAGGGGAAAACCCGAGTTTCTTAACCACTAGGTTATCGCTCACTCAATATTGTAGAGGAGTTTGCGTTCTTTATTGTTATTTGTTGGCAATATCTCGTATCGGTGGTTATAGATAATTTTAATGACGTTTCGCACGCAACCGTTCGTGGACAGATGTTCTGGTGTTCAATTCCACGATAATGATAGCGCAGATAATGATCGGATGGAGCTGAATTTTGTACTACAATTATTTATTTGTAAGCGTACAAAGTTTTTGTAGATAGTTCTTGTTTTTATTGGTGGCCTTTTGTTTACAATTGTAAGATCGTTAAACGATATTTAATTTATATTCACTTAACGCGTATAACTAATTATTTTATTTCGTGTATTGTAGAAAAAACCAAACGTTCCTTGGCACTTCCAAGGAACGTTTTTTCTCAGAATTAAGTGTAAGCAAAATCAAAGATATTCGCTTAGCTTTGTTCTGGCATTAGATACCTACTTTAATGAACTTGTACTTCAGTACTATAATGATTGTACAGTTATATATGTATATCTCATCTTTCATTTTACGGTAAAATAATATAATCGCGTTTGACAAAGATTATCGTATTTATTGGTTTGCCTGTATTAAAACTAACGTAAGCTTTGAGCTTGAGGTTTAATAACAAAATATTTTTTTCACTTAAAACAAATTAATAAACCATTTTAAGTGCAATAAAATTTATTTTACTTTACTTATCTTATAATGTTTATAATATATTATAAGTAACATTATAAAGTAG
Organism: Doberes anticus; assembly: GCA_018250115.1. NCBI lineage: Eukaryota > Metazoa > Arthropoda > Insecta > Lepidoptera > Hesperiidae > Doberes > Doberes anticus. The sequence continues at coordinate 1,445 of DWKW01001728.1, read as the reverse complement.
AAGACCAGTTGCAGTGCAGCGATGCGATTGTGAAAGTGGGTGCAATAATTAAAAATGACAATAACCGGTACGCATTTGCATACCGTCGACTGACGCGGCGCCGCGCCGGGTACGGTGGGCGAAAGAAATTGCTAATGAAACTTCAAGCGATTTCAAACAATAGAGAATGAATATTTTGACATCACATATGATACAATGTAATACCGGTCTGCCAAGTAAAGGACTTCGATTTTTCTTTTTAGTTTGCATGATTAGGTTTTTTTTAGAAAGAAAGAAACATTTATTATAGTAAAAGAATCGTGCCAGAATTGAAAGAAATTTAAGCCTGGCGATAGCATAAAAATCTCGGAAGATCCTAATGGTAATTGTGGAAATTATGTATATTTTCTTGAGTGGGTTATGCCGGCCACAAAATATATTTTTTTTAATTAAACCATGTGAACACGCCTAGATTACTGTTGTCTTGCCTCCGGACAGAAGAATACCCATTGTGTTAAGAAAATAAAAAGACGTTAACTGAATTAAATTCTCGTAATACATTGATGTTATAGACAACTAAGTCGGACCTTTAGTGCTAAGTGTTGTGCGTTGATTAATAATGATTAAATACAATATTCCGGTGCAAGCAGTCAGTACGCAATACCGACGCTGACAGACTCGGCGCCAGCGCATGCGACGTGGGTACGGTGGGCAAAATATATTGCTAATTAAATTATAACAAAGGCACATAAATTTCGGAGAGTAAAAGCGAGTTCTATTTTCAAAATAAATTTAAAATTAGGGTAGGTGTATTACAGTGTTAATGTTACAGGAATTCGTTGTAGTAATATGTGGCTGAAATGCCACACAATGCACACTATATAGGTGTGCCATACCAAACCAGAGGGTCCTTGATTCAATTCCTGAGAAGATCAGAAATCTAAATGATGAGTTTAGATATCAATGTCGCGAGATCTTGTTTTTGCCTTTGTGTGTCTTCATAGTACCCACGTCACAGGCGATCCCAATGTTGGGCTTCAATTCAGATTTTGTAACTATCATTTACCAAAGTTTGTTTTTATCGCATTTAACTTATCTACCATTCAATAGCCACTTTCCAGTTGCAAATCAGCGAGAAGAAACTTAACGAAAAAATAACTACCAAATTCAACTTCACTTATCCTGTTTTTCTATTGCGTTGTGTGTAAAATAACTTTTAATAATATAATATAAACTAATAAAAATGATAACAACATCAATGTTACTTACAGCTCGTAAGCCACAGACTAAATTAATTAACGTTTCACACTCATGTGTCATGGGCGCCATGGACACACACAGAATCAAGCACACAAACACCGAGACCAGGTACAGAAATCTAAACTCATCATTCAAATTTCTGCCCCGCTGGGAACCGAACCCAGGACCCTCCGAACGGCAGACCGCACGTTGACCACGGCGCCATA
>DWKW01001727.1:0-12094 GCA_018250115.1 Doberes anticus | reverse complement strand
TCATTAGCTTTCGAGTTATTAGCGAGTAAACAAGTAAATCGGGAAGAAACTAGCCACTATGGAGAAAATTGAACATCTCACGATTCATTTTTGGGCATTGGGGCCGTTTAATAAAATATGCTCGCATACAGGAGGGGGTTGCTCAGTGTGACAAGGAGGGGGTCTACGGCAACGTGACGTTCGCAGTTCATCAGAAAATTCTACTTCAATTTTTATATCGAATATATTTTTTTGTTATGATTAACAGTCCTTCATTACGTATTAGTAAATATATAGATAAACATTTTGTTTATATTACATTATTTTACAAGTTTTATTAACAATTAATCACAAAATATTGTATGTTTGGATGGATTTTTTTTATAGTTTTTATGACGCGGGGCTCACAGAAAGTGTGACGCAGCGTGACGACGGGGATAAACAAAAAGGGAATTTCAGCGTGACGTATTTAATGAACGGCCATTGAACATACATTGAAACTTTAAAAATTTACTTTAAATGTAAATATTGCGTAAAAAAGAATGTCAATTTAATATTTTTAAATGGACGTTTTATGTAGGAACCGATCGTTCACACTCAAGTGTATTCGATATCAATTCAAATCAGACGGAGCGATCCATTACGGCATTGGCTCACTGGTCCGCCCAAATTATGTTCAATGGATAATTAATCGTGCCTGTTCACTCCAATAACAATAGCGGCCATAATCGACGTGATCATTACATTCTGCAGATATGTAGTTATGTTGGTTTACTGCGTACTAGTGAAGTCGCCGATTTATTGGTTGCGATTGAAATATTACAAATAATTAGACAACCGGCCGCGAGGTTGAATAGTCATTAGATCAACTAAAATGGGTAAGTTGTTTTCACACTCATAACTGAGGGGAGTATTATTTTTCTAGATCGATTTTTGTTCAAACTGTGAATATTTTAGTCTAGCTATGTCCGCCAATCCGGACTTGACCAGTGAGCGTGGTGAACTATGGCTTAAAATCTCTACCTCTGAGAGAAGACCCGTGCCCAGCAGTGGGACAATAATGGGTTGAAGATAGATATATACTCTTACAGAGTAAAAGTGCAATTCAAATCTATTCAGTAGTTATGGCGTGATTATCCAATAAACATACAAACAACAACATATAGTTAGGCAGAAGACACTAGACAAGAGGCATTCCAACTTAGTCATTTGGAGTAGCAATGCCACTTACAACCTCAGATAGGACTTCCGTCCTATTTGAGGTTTGATGTGGATGTCCCCAGCCCATGCTGCAGTTACCACTTAACATAAGGTGGCCTCCTTGCTCGTTTTCTATTCCGTTTGAATAATAAAAAAAGAGAATCGAAAAAAATTAATTCGAGTTCAAAATATCTCCAATGTATAGGCATGTCATTTTACAATTTTTTGTAGTATGGACATTAAAATAATAACAACAGTACCTGGACGAAAGCCGTCCGAAAAGTTCTTTCCAAGAAGCCAATTAATTACATAAAAAGTTGAAATTGGAAATTTTATGTTTAAAAACCGACCATTTATAGATGTAGTACAAAACCTCTACAAATATAGAACTCAAACTTTTATGTTAGTAGCCACTTATCTATTACAATTTTACGCAAGTAGCAGTGCTTTAACATTTATAAAGTTATACAACGTACATAACGAAGGTGTTCACATGTGTTCTATTTAAATATAAGGTATTCGTTTTGCTGGTATTGAAAAATATAAAATATTAAACAAGAAACCACCAAAATACGGAATGGAATAAAAATAAATTGAAACGGGATTCGTACGGTAGGCGCTATAAAACCCAAAGCTTATCCGGAGTACATGAATGTACGGAAATATTTTTCTAGCATCTGGCTTTATTGGGGCCATTTTTTAAACACATCAACGTCTACGGTAAATACAACATTTAGAGGAATCAAAATGTATCTTAATTTTAACATTAGTACCTAATATAAACGTAAGTTCTTGGCTGTTTAATTAAAGGAATTTAATGGCTATAAATTATTGAAAGTTAATCAGTACAGAAAACATTAGAAAGTAATGAAAGTAAAAATGATAAAAGTCAGTCAATATTAAAGTCATCAAAAATAAATTTACTACGTCAGTAATATTTGCAGTGAGTTTCTCTTTTGTCGCCCAGAAATAGTACTTTCAGTTACCATTTCAATAAAGTTTCAAGTTATTAATTTTGTAATCATTAAGATTCCTCAGTTACGGTTCATCAATCCGTTATAATTGAACTGCTGGGCAAGGCTCTCCTCTCATAAAAACCGACATCCCGATCCGCAGCAGGAGAGCAGGTCATCGGAGGAGGATCTATCACGCCCTCCTCCTACCGAGGCCTAGACAGTGGACGAGGGGGCATCCACTGTCGCGTGTAGAGGCCTCGAGATGGCGCGCGTGGTGTTTCTGCGCGCTTCTCAATACAGGCCGGATGGAGTAACTCTCAACGCTGTCGGAGTCGCATATGAGTGCGAAAGAGAATTAATTTTAAAAAAAGGCTCTCTCATGAGTGGGTTATGGTCAGGACGCATGCTGATGAAAAAACTTAACACATCGACTATCCAGTGCACCTCATATAGTGCACGCGTTTTACTATTGTGTCTGTTTGTTGGATAGTGAATGGGTTAATTTACACACTACACTGTACACTGTATGATGGTGGTAGAGTCTTTATTGAAGGCTCGCCTACGGCTGCTATAAAGCAGCAGTGTGAGAACTGCTGTATTTCGGTTTGAAGGGTTGTATTGTGGTTATTGGTTAAGGGTTAAGGTATTGTAGTTAGGCAGACAACACTGTATTACTGAACTGTGAATAGGAGATGTTCCAACTAAGTTATCGGGAGCAGCAACGCAGCCTCAGATAAATCTTTGAAGTATGGATGTCGATGTCCATGGACTACAGTGACCATGTAACTTCATATGACCTGCATGCTCGTTTGCTAATCTTAAAAAAAAACATTTTAGTTCTGCACCCAGTAAGTTGTTTACACAATATTACTTGGTTTGCGGAATAAACTCGATCGAAAACTATCGGCCACAATAAACCTAGGTTACAACGAAGTCGGTTTGTTTCATCTTATTTGAAATTCAAATCCAGTTGCAGGTGAGAACGCGATTGGGCCCCAACTTCCTGCACGGTTTAGATATGGGAATGTTACCATCCTCAATTGAATTTGGCGGCGAAACTTACAGAATTTGTACAAGTTGGCAAACTGCTTTATGAAATTGATACATCTGGTCTGAAAACCCTCCTGTACATTATACGTCTCTTCTTGTATGTATGAATGGTGGTAGAGTCTAATCTCGACAGCTCACATATGGCTCGTATTTTGGTTTAAACAGTAGACAGCATACACTGGACAGGAGACTTTCCAATTTAGTCCTCAAGTACAGAAACCCATCCACGTTTGACTTCAGATTAGACTGCGGACTTACTTGAGGTTACATGTAGATATCCATGGGTTGTAGTAACTACTTACCATCAGATGGACTGCATGCTCGGTTGCTACTTACTTTTATGTAAAAAAAAATACCCACTATGTGTAGTTTTCTTTCATACATCTAAATGCGTGAAGTTTAGCAAGCACGGAGATCTTCAGCCGCATTACCGTTTACAGTCGGACAAGTTTGAAGAAAAAAAGGATTTTGAGCTTTGCGAATTTTTAAACTCTTTGCTCCTCATTATTTCAAACAGTCAAGCTGCGTGGTAAGAAATGTGCGTCGCAAAATTTACCTTCTGTAAAAGTCAGCGTTTCATAAAGGTGTCCAGACACATTGCTAAATGATTGCTTTGAGATACATGCATAAAATAGTACACCTAAAACCAGTAGTAAATACACTTCTGGTTTTCCAGCAAGCTTTACAAGATGATGATATAACACGGTGGTTTACAAGTTTGACCAACGGTTCGTTTAGAGTCAATCAAGTTACTATTCAGTTCCGTATAGCTTTACTACAATAACATTATAAATAAACAATAATTAATAAATCTCATAACCCCACGCTAGAATTTCCTGTGTCGTGCGTGCCATGGACAGACACCAAACAAGAATACAATCACTCAGATAAGGATCAGAAAACTAAATTCACCATTAAAATTTGCAATCCCCCTAGGAAAGAAAACCAGGACCCTTCAAACGGTAGACCGGCATGTTTACCACTGCGCCATATGGCTGTCATTATAGCGTCACCACTTTGACAATTTCAAGTGTTCGCGATGTCTGGTCGTCAAGAAATAATACAATACTAATATAAAATGTAATTATTTTCATTGTTTATAAAGATACTGTTATTTACAATTTTTCAATATAAGCGTATAGTCCATTTATTTAGTTGATTGTTTAAAAAAGATTTTAACAGAAAAGCTCTAAATACAAACCGTTTTATAAATTCATCAGAACAATAAATGAAAACGATCATAAATAACATTCCCATAAGATCGATTAAATTCTTTATTCTTGAGGCAAGAAAGGAGAAAGAATTCCTCCACTCGACGTCTACATCGCAAGCAATTTTTCACAACTATATCTTCAGACGTTGTGCTGTGGTACAATATTTCAGAGAAGCTTTTGTACGCCGACACCGTTTCCACTGATCCGGTTTTATTATGGACAGACAAACAACATTTTCGTGATTATAATGAGATCCACAACGAACAGTGCGTTTAAGAAATCAATGTATCCACTAAATTAACGGTCCGCTATCCGTAACTAGCACCGAGTGAGAACTGTCACTTTTCATACATCTTGCTACCAAAATTATACTACCGGATTATTTGCTTTCCCAATAATCTGGTAGTATCTGATAATAATTACTGTAACAAAAAACAAATATTCAGATTTTTTTACCTACTTTTCTACAAACACTACTATCATTATGACAGAATAAATATATAATTCAATTATTTACATCAGGTACATAATATTGTGTAACAGTGAAGTGATTGAGAGCGGTTAAGAATCTCGATTTTCCGTTCCGAGAGGTTTGGGTTAGAAGTGACGTCCGCCAATCCGCACTTGGCCAGCGTGGGTACACCATTCTAATGCCTAACAATGGCTTAGGGCCTAACACAACGCTATGGACTAAATCCTCAGAGGTCTCTAAGAGCAAACGCGTGTGCAGCAGTAGGAAAATGAGTCGATGATGGTGATGATGATGAAGTGCTACCTGCTATTTCTTTGGACGCTTCAATCTCAAAACTTGCACCAAATGTTAGAAGCAAGTAACCGCTATCTGATTGATGGCCCTAATATTTTTAACCACAATTTTCATACGTTGATATATGTTTCATAGATTGTTAGATTACCTTCGCGAACTTCAGCCCTATTCATTACAATAAGATACAAAGACATCATTGAGACCAAACCACATTTGATAAAAGAATCAAAACATGGTCCTCATTTGGTTTTTTAAAAATAAAAGAAGCAGAGGCTTGTCTGCGGCGGTAACATATAATATATTTCTGCCGTATAGACTAACAGTGTGAGCAGTAATATGTTTCGGTTTGAAGGGTAAGCAGAATACTCCGAACAGTTGGCGTTCCAACTTTGTCCTCAGAAATACCAACGCATCCACCTACGATCTCAGATACGACTTCGGACCTATTTGATGTTGGGCGTGGGTGTTCATGAGTTACAGCGACCATTTAACATCAGATAGCCTGCATGCTCGTTTGCTACTCCTTTAATAAAATAAAATAAAATAAAAAACAATTTTGATTCTAGAGTTTCATCAAATAAATAATGTGTATGGACAAACCAGACAGTAAATAGATCTTTTAAACCGATATCGTTGACTCGTTATGAATTTAAATAAATATCATATTTAATAGACATATAATTTTGGAGTCAGCCATGATATTGATCAGGTATATCAATTTTTTTTTTTTAATTTCAATAAGTGCGATCGTCTCGTTCTTGTTGTATTTCGTACTGGAATCTACCTAACAACAAGAAGACTACAGTATTATTTTCCTTAACTCTTAGTGTTAAATTTCTGAACAATCATAAAAGCTATGAAACAATTAAAATATTTTAATACGAATTCTCAAAAATTAAGACAGTTTTTTTTCCGGCTAAGTCAAATCCACGAGCGGAACACAATCAGTCCGAACAAGCAGAAAATCGAAGCCCAAATCATCCAATCGTGGTAAATCTCAAATTCCGAGTACGCAGCTAAGGAGTCGGCCCGTCCCGACCAAGTCCCTGATTTAAATTGCAGATGCCCCTCGGGAACGAGCGCCGACTCCCGCGATATGCTAATCATAGTCAAGCCAAGGATTATCCCTGTTTACACTCAACAAACTCACTTAATTTCGCACTGACAGCTGTCTTGTCATGCTTATTACGATATCCCAGACACAAGTGGACTGGAGAACTTGAAGAGAGTATTACATCAGGACCTCGCGTCACATGTGAAACGCTAGACATTTTAGAAATAAAGCCGAAGTGGTCGAGATCCGTCATAATACTAGCAGTTTCTAAAGCATTGACATCGATTGAGAAACTAACTACCATTTATTTTTCTGTGAAGGAATACCGGCAAGGATGCAGATCTCCATAACATTCTGAAAAGGAATGTAAAGTCCTGCAACGCGCGAGTTATAAATAAAGTTCTAAAATTCAACAATCCAACGAAAACCAATCCACTCTGTACATAAGCGCATAAATTGCTTTCTACTTCTCAATTAGAGAAAACTTTGTGACATCTCCAATGATATTTTCTTCGCTTAAGAGTTTATCAGTAAGACGAAATTAACTTTAAAAACTGTCTCGTTTCTCAAGTAATTTAATTTCCCGCGTGTGCATATTCAGATAAACTTGAGAGAAGTGGGGTAACTTTCAGAAATACAGTAAACAAGTAAAATTTACTTACAATGGAGATAGGTAACCGACGATGTCTTAAGTTTTCCATAGTAGAACATCTAGTTAAGATTGAAATACTCAAAGTAGTGGCTGACTATCCATAACAAATTTAAGAATCTCGATCTCCCGCTTCGGTGGATCGGGATTTGAATCCCAGCATGCACCTCAAATTTGTCGAAATTATGTGCGTATTAGAAATTAGTTATATTATATAGTTATAGAATCGTGAAGATTCCTTCAGGTCTGAGAGTTGTGTGAGTGCGGCGTGGTCTATGGCCTCAACCCAATCTCTGAGAGACCCGTGCCCGAGAAACAATAAAGGAATGATAATGATGATGAAAATATTTCAGAAACAACCGTAGCATTTTGTTATTTACAAATTTTTCACGTATTTTGTATTGTCCGTTTTTTCATTTAATTTAATTAAGTGAAAATAAATATAAATAAATACAAAAAATTACACTGACCATAGCAACATTTTATTGGAAATTAGATATATTAAATCCACCTTTTGTAACCTAAGTTAAGGTCACACAATAAATATATACAGTAATAACAATAGGTAATAACTATTAATTATTTTCGTTTTGATTTTACAACATATAAGGAATGAAAACGGCTGTCCTTAAATACTTAAACCCTTGAATAACATTCCGAAGTCTATAGTCGTGGATTGCGTTCAAAACAATAACTCAGTACGATCTCGCAATGACCAATATTTCAATAAATACCCAAGGGGCGTACTTAGACACCGGCTCGGTACCAGTAAGTACTGGAAGCGTCGTAAAGTCGACCAGAGGTGGCAGTAATGCGAATTTATGTCGACGGACTCACGGAGGCGCCAGACCGGTATCGATCCCCTAATAGCCTATTTAGCAATGTTTCAATTTCGGATGCGAATCCAATTTACTGTTAGCGCACAATTTTTTATTGTTTAGTAAGAATTTTATAATGAGATTTTTTTTTAAAGTTTTAGTTAGAAAGGCAATAAATAAAAATTAAGTAATGCGTACGCTCCTTGGCACTTGGCATAAAGACACTGCCGGGTATCGAATATAAAAAAAATCGCTAATCCTGAAAATCCTGGTAAGGAAAATATTAAAACGCAATTTAAATTATTGCAGTGTCATTGGTAATCTGGATAAGTTCGCAGAGTTTCAAATTAATCAGACGCTTTAGAGGTCAAAATCACGTTAAAACATTCAGTTAAATACATACACACCAAGTTAATAATTAATCTTGTTCGTCCTGGTTAGGACATTAGGTTCATACTATAAAAATATTGTATTTAGACACGTGTACAAATTTTCAGGCAAATCGGACCGTAGGAAGTGGGTTAAATTTAAGTTGTAAGAATCCCTTACGCAGATAGTTAGTTACAAGTAAATCTAATTTAATTTAATGTATAGAATCGTAAGTAATTTAAGCTTAATCAACACTTGTACATACGGTTCATCTTAAGGCTCAAGGGACGATTTCTTTTAGTCTTTTAGTATAATAATTGAAATACTTTTAAAAGCTCTCACCAACTTTGTTATAAGTATTGCTCTACTAGAATTTACATTCTATAAGCCATCATAGATGTAGAGAATTGCAATATAAATATCGTACTGATAGATTTTTAAAAACCTGTCTACCGAAATTTACAAATACTCCAGTCGTTCTCATCTAAAAAAAATGTAAGTCAAACTCCCTTATGCCCCACAAGCATATTGTGTTATACACTCATAAAATGCATATATATTGTAAACTATTAAATTACAGCTATCTAACAAGTTTTTAATGTACTCTATAACTTGAACATGATGACTATGAATTTTATATAAACTGTAAAACCTTTATAGAATATTACAAATGCCATAATTTTTATATTCATACTTCGTTTAATCTCCTCCTGAATCCTTAGAATCTTTCGAATAAAATAAGGTAATGATACTCATATGATAATCATATAACTTTTTTAGTACAATACAATTACTACGTATCAATTGTCAAGCTCCTCAATGTGACACGAAAGAAGTTCTTGAACCATAAGTGAAATATCTTAAAGTTTTTGTCGAACGTCGTCTAAGGAGCACTTCGTTTAACTTATATATCGAATTTAAATAGGAAATCTTGAAAATTTACATGAGAAAAGGAAGGTCGTATTCGCCAAGTATTAGGGTTATCGCTACACGATTCATAAAATTTTTAGCGCCATGCTTGCAACCGAAGTTTTAAAACATGTTTTGCAATTTCTGTTGAGGTGTGCGACTCGGCAATGATTTAAAAAAATGTGCAATTTAAACGGTCATGATCAACCCAATAATGTCCCAATGCTGGGATGAGGTCTCCTCTCAGAGATGAGAGAGTTTAGGCTAAAGTCCACCACGCTATTCTATATTTCTTCAAGTTAACCCTATTGTGGTAACCCTAATTTTGGTTTCGATGTCTTGTAACAAGGGGTCGAAATATTTGAGGTATTGGCGCGGGCATGCAGAATACGATTGCTAACATTTAAATTGAAATCGCCGACGCGTTATTATTATACGAATATATTGAATTAGTTCTCGATTCAAACGTCGAGGGATTTCGATTCAAATTTACAATTCTATATAGCTTTATTTTGTTTGCTATTCAGTAAAAATACGTTATTTTCGTTATTAAAATACCAACAAAGCAACCACTTCGTTTGAAAACGCGAATTGAAACTTAATGCAATTCTAGTAATATAAAGGAAGACTCACAACATCAAAACGAATATATTACGATGAGGAAACACAAACGGATGAATCCATTAACCCCAACAATAGCAGGTCAATTCATTCGCTGATTGATTCCAAACTGTAAGCATTGCGTAAATAAGCAAACAAACCTATTTCGATTGTTTAAACGAACAGGATTCGAAATTTGTGTAGGTCTTGGTTGATAGTATTAAAAGATAAATATAGGGGCCCGCGTAGGGCGCCAAAGTTCGTGATATGTGGTCTGCCACACGAGTAGTAATTAACACCACCCCACCAAGAGTCGTTGGAGTATATAGAATAGAATATGCAGTAAAACAGACGACTGGAATTAGTAACCAATAGATTTAAATTTCTATTAAATTAGGACCGAGACTAGTAGCGTTTTTTGCGTATGGCGAAGACACGCATTGGGTCCTTGAGCAATAGCAGTAAGTAGTTTTTATTACTAAAAATTATTAGAAAATATGAGATACGACAAAATCGTCAAGTACAGACAGACCTGTAAATTCTAACGGTTTCTTCAGAAGAAATCTCGCCTGACAAAAAGTGACAGTGAATTTTACTGGATTTCAATATACGAGCGTATAAATGCAAACCGCTGCTACAGGATAGATCTTAAGCCTCCTACATACTACAACGACACACCTTTTGGGACGAATTCGTTTGAAGCTTGGCCTCTGTCGGTTTACTCGTGTTCGCGACCCTCCGACCCACATGTGCGGGTACCCCCCTCCCCCTCCCCCTACGCAACACTCAGTGAGGCACAGCGATTGAATTAAACTTCGGCACGGTTGTTGTGGTTCGGGATCCGAGGTTGGTTTTGTCGCCGGCGTTTTGCGCAGCTGCGATTAAACTAGCAATACTTGTCCGGCATTTATTAGTTTCGCTATCAACGTTCCGGTACGTGTTCGAAATTTCTTCGGCGTGACTGTGGCAGGGTGCATTCGCAATCAACTATTCGGTATTAGTTCGGATTGTCGACGGAATTAGCAAAACGAAATTTGAATTTTTAACGTTGAAATGGACGCTAAAATGTCGATTAAATTCCCTTACTGCATTTGTATGTATGACGGGTTGAAATTCAGCAATGACCTAATTTTTGTGTAAAGATTGTTTGGAAACTTAAATAACATAACATATAATTTAAGCATTGAAACTTTTTAATAATTGGCATATACATACAGAAAACTTACGAAAATGAAAGAATAATTAGGTAAACTTGGAGCATTAAAAACAGAAACATAAAAGGAAGTTCTCTTGTTAACCCCACGCTGCATAGTACATGAGCTCAATGTCAACAGTTATAAGTTTTTTCCACGTACAATGAGTCTCCGGAACAAGGAGTGTAGAGCACTAGGTAGAGTAGGGGGTGGTTATTCTACAGCTAGGGGACAATTAGCGCGCGCGACTCGACACGACTTGAGTTTTAACAACACGGCTCAAAACACTCGGCATCATTCACACGAGATGGCTCTACCTCGGGACTCTACCTATCCTAGAGACATAGTAATGGAAACGAAACGGTATTTGTTACCGCTTGTTAACTAGGACACGTCGAGCACACAACATTATTGTGTTATACTATGAGAGTATTAATGAGGCAACTAAAAAAGATTTAGATGTTTTTTCGAAGTCGCTATTCTAGCGATATTTGTTTAGAGATGTTGGTTTTTTCCAAAATTTTCTTTAATCATTTTCGATCTTTTACCTTTGTTTAAATACAAGATAGAACAAAAGTTACACTACGCCTTTGATTTTAGTGAACAATTCTATATATTACATGTTCTCAACAAACAATTTAGATTGGTAAATGTAAGTAATTATATTAAATACGTTCCATCCTCTCAAAGGATTAAAGTAAAATTAATCTAATTAAAAATGAGTAGGTAACTGACACACGAATAATATACAAGTGTTGACATTTTGTAAACTTAAAATAAATTCTAGGGCTTCAAATCCCCGGAGGACTTACTGGAAGCGATGTCGTTTATTATAGGTACCCCCGCCCCTCGTGAATAGTGTTGCTAGGTTTGAAATAATAATTGAAAAATGTCATGTAACTGACGGTTTCATTTAAATTAAAGCTATGCTTTTAAAATGAGATTGAACTAGTTTTTTTTAAGAGTAATTTTATTACAAGAACATAGTTCACAATTACATTAAATGAAGTTTCAACGAATGGAGCACAGCCGGTTGTGAGCAGGTCACTCACTGACCAGGTTGGCTATATAGCAGTTTTACCTTAACCTAACGAAAACAGTGGAAAATTGCTATATTCAAACAGCATAGAACTGGTCGGAGGAGTGCGTAATGTAAGGTATAAGTCTAGTGTATCTCCAATGGCTAATGAATCTACAATCACAATAAAAGTTAAAGGAGTATTTTAAATGATATAATATAAGATATTTGCAAATTCTATACTACATATAATACTCATAATTATATACATATTATACTAGTAAATATTTACAAAAAAACTGACAAATAATCGTGTGTG
>DWKW01001726.1:0-12094 GCA_018250115.1 Doberes anticus | reverse complement strand
CACACCTGAGGTTGTGTGTGGATGCGTTGCTACTCCTGAGGACTATGTTGGAATGCCTCCCGTCTAGTGTCGTCTGCCTAACTGCGCCCTTCAAACCGAAACACAGCAGTTCACACACTCCTGTTTTACAGCAGAAACAGGTGGTGTAGCGGTGGTGCCGCCGCAGGTGAGCCTTCGACATAAGACTCCTAACACCATCATATTGGTGTATTGCACCATCAGTGTATTCTTACAATATTGACCGTATTCATTTAAAGAATTAATTTTATTTATTGTAGTGGCGTAGCAAACGAGCACGTCCAACCTGATGTTAAGTGGTCACTACAGCCCATGGACATCGGCATTCAACGTTCGCGGATGCGTTGCTACTCGTGCTACGCGTTTTATTACTGTTTTACTTATTTTTAATAATTTCAACTTTCGTTGAAATATTACCTGCGTGTTTCCTTTCAGAATTGTATTAAAATGTTTTGATATCGAATCAAAACATTTGAATATAAGACTTCTTAATGAGGTAGAGTGACAGTTAGTACTCTGAATTCTAGAGTTCCTATTTCAAATTTATGTTTTTACTTTCGATTATGCGTATAGTATACACAACGGGTACTAAGCGATCTTTCTTACCGCTACTCAGCAGTTTCCCGATTCCACGAATTATTTCGTAGTAACCGTTATATATAAGTGTTTACGACATTAGTCTAATTGTATATTCCTATAACTAAGTAACGTATCTCACTCATAGCCCCTACTAGGATTCTCTGTGTAATGGGTGTCCTGGACACACACAAAGACAAGAACACATACACCCAGATCAGAAATCAGATTTTATTATTCAAATTTCTGTCCCGCTGAGAATCGAACCTTCGAACGACAGTTCGACATGTTAACATTATGTAAGTAAGTTTGATGACTACGGGTTATTTCAATATTTTTAGTATTATACGATATAATATGAGATGAGTGGCCTTAACCGACGGTGACTACTTACGGTCAAGTGGTCTGTATGCCTTTTTTATCAGTATTTCATCATTAACCCATTATTTCCCCACTGCTGGGCAAGGATCTCCTCACAGTGATAACAGTGTTTAGGCCATAATCTACCACGCTGGCCAGACTTTACATGCCTTTGAGAACATTTTGATGAACTCTCAGGCATGCCGGTTTGTTCACAATGTTTTCCTTCGCCGTTAAAACAGGTGGTAATTAATTTCTAAAACGCACATAATTTGTGGGACGTGACAGGATCTGAACCCCAACCCACTGGAGCGGGAGGTCGAGATCCTTAACCACTAGGCTATCGCTCACTATTATTTTCATGGTACATATCTCATAGTATATACTCAGTCTTTCATTTTAAAAATATTGTCATGTTTTATTGAATCTTATACACCTATTTTGTGTATACTGGTGGTACCCACTAATTATTGTTTTAAATATTTTGAGGCTTTATAAAAAAACTACAAATAAATAAATATACATTATTATAAATATATATGTAGGCTTTATAAATAGACTACAAGAAAAAATTTGAACCAAGAAAACAAGACTTACCTCAGTTACTTAGGTTAAACTGAAGACCGAGTTGCAGACTAAGTTTTCAACTTGTGTCAAACTTGTTTCTTGAAATAAAGTTCATAGCAATATTTGCTTTCATTATTTATACACATGGTGGTAGAGTCTTATGTCGCAGGCTCACCTGCAGCACTATTTCTTCTGCAAAGCAGCAGTGTGAGAATTGTTGTGTTTCGGTTTGAAGGTTGTAGTTAGGCAGAAGACACTGGACAGGAGGCGATCCAACTTAGTCCTCTGGAGTAGCAGCGCATCCACTTACAACTTCAAATAGGACTTCCATCCTAGTTGAGGTTTGATGTAGATGTTCATGGGCTGCAGTGACCTCTCAACATCAGGTGACCTGCAGGCTCGTTTGCTATTCCGTTTGAATAAAAAAAACTTTATTTACACCCAGTATAAAGAGATTAGAATATAATTAAAAATAGTAGAGAATGTTCATTATTGTCCTTGTTATCTACAAGATATCAACGTAAGTGGTAATTGTACGTATACACGTAAATATCTACTACACAAAACGCTGTTCTGCACAAGCGTACTCCAAAATTATTTCTAATCGTGTTACGAGTAGTGTAAAATACATCAGTGTCTTGGACGGGCGTGGACATCGGGCTGTCTCCTACAACACAGCGGGCGGACGCTAAGCAGAAAATTCCGCTCTGCAAAGTTTTGATTGTCCGAGCCAGATGGCATTCTTGGCCAACACATTCGGCGGCACACAGAGAATACCGCGTTCTATTGTGTTCATATCGCCTAACTTCACTCCCGTAAAGTCATCGCCAAGTGTCATTTGGGAGACGACGTGACTGTCGCGTCGGTGCCTCGGTCTTCATGTGTGACATATGTGACGTTTATAATATTGCTAAGAAAGCTACATAGATTCTGTATGTGGCGTCTCATTGTAAATATTTACTACCTTACTTTGAAGTTATAACACGCCAGTTGCATAATAGTTTTCTTACCAACCTTAACGATATATTTATTTTCTTTATATTGCGTATAAATCTTGTAGTTATATTTTAATAAATTTAATTCATTTATAATTGACGACCCGTATGGCGCCGTGGTCAACGTGCGGACTGCCGTTCGGAGGGTCCTGGGTTCGATTTCAAGCGGGGCAGAGATTTGAATGATGAATTTAGATTTCTGTACCTGGTCTGGGTATTTGTGTGCTTGTTGCTGTGTGTCCATGGCACCCACGACACAGGTTGAAACCTACTGTGGTGCTGTGAGTGTGAAGCGTTATTTATAATTATAACAGTAAAAAAAATTACAATTCAAACAAAAAACTTTAAATGTTTGTAGCGAAACATAAACATTTCCTGTTTGCGAATGAATCATACTCATACCATACCATATTCAAAACATAACACTTTCGTCGCGGGCAAATGCAACTTCCGACCCTCGGTCATTTTTATCCCCTTCTAATTGTAATTTCATTGGTAACACAGTTTACAGTTTGACCGGTCCATTAGTGCGAAACAAGGTGGCGTCCGGCGGGCCTTTCAGGGGTATTTATAACCTTTACTATAGTTGCGGCAATAATTTCATTAGCGGGGCACAACTAGAGGCCGGACAAGACAAATGGTGGCCATTAGAGGCCTAACGACGGCCCTCGTCAGCCCCCAAACTTTTAACGACGAGAATCAAAGTAAATACGCAGTATTATCTTGCCGATTTTGCAGTATCATAACTGTAGGTGAGTAAGGGTTGCTAATAGGACGCCAGTCAGCAGTAGACGAACTGATTAGTGCAGGTGCGCTATTGACCAGTGCTTTTAAGCCAATTAGTTTGTTAAGCAGGGTTCAAAGGTAAGCCCTCTTGTTTTTTCTATACAATAATATTTCGACTTCAAAGTAATGGGCTTATCTCTAAATTATTAAGCTCCGATGAGTATCGTACCTACTTAATGAAATTTAATACTTAATTGCCTTGTTCAAAGTTTCTACGATAGGTACAAGTTTTTGTAATATTTGCTAGAAGCACTAAGGTTTTTTTCTTTAAGAAATTAATTGAAATTTTTCTTATTTATTAGCAATTTAAATCAACTATGTTTAAGGCTGAGAAGTAAACGCAACGACTACTTTTGATGTTTATAGTAGTGAGTAGTTATACAACAAAATGCTACACACCCAAGAAGTTCTACATTCCCGAAGTACTCCCGTAAACTCATCATAACTCCTTATAATGTTCCCTCTTCCCGCGGGAACTGAAATCAGTCGCACATTCGAGACGGTCTCAGGACACTCGTATGTTACGTCCAGTCGGTCATTAAGGACTATTCGTGGAGCCAACTTCTTCTGTAGACCTTAATGTACCCGAGACTTTTGTATGAAGCGACCAAGCCGTGTAGTTCAGTAAATTGAACATCCAAATAGGAAAAAGAAGAAACACCAAAAATACCAACTGACATTGAAAAATTCCAATAGTATCAGGAAGCTTTTCAGATTATCTGTATTGAGCTCTGTTAATAAGAAAATTACAAAGTCTCAGTACCATGAAATATAAATGTGCCTAGAGATCCTTCTCGCACTAACAATGCGTAAACAACACTATAATGGAATTCCAGTGAAGTTCATTAAGGACCATTCATGGTGAAGCAACGGGTTCTGGCCAACCCTAATGTGTCCGCGGTATGTGGACAGAGATGCTGGAATTTTTGATCTGAATACAGGCCTATCTTTTTACAGGTCTGATCATGCCAACTAAAAAGTCTGATATCGTATTATCCTTTCCTAACTGATATTCCACTGAGTTTTCTGATTTCCGTCAAGGGCATTAATGAGGAAATAAAAAAGGAAATAAAATCACTACAAATTCCCATAAACTTATGTGTAGTGTATCACAAAAAACCTAAAGTGCCTTGTTTGCTAGCTTCCGCAAATAAGTACGCCATCGTATTTATCAGGTTACAGATAAACTAATATTCGCAGTAACACTAATAACTTACTAAATATACTGATGTGAGGGGAAATATTGCATGCGCAGAATTGGATTAATAAAATAAAGCTTATCATAGTGAAGTAACATGCGTAATCCGCTAGTGAGGGCTGTCGCTTCGGATTAATCTTGGTCATCGTAGGCCAGTGTTGCTCGTCGTGAGTTAATTACGTTCTGCTTTAATATTTTCATACATTATTTTATCCAGTAAATGGCTAAAATGTTAAAATTGTAGTGATAGTGTGGTGTGATGAATCACATGTGCTATGGGGATCTGTATGGTACTATGGGGAGCATGCCTGTCTGCCACTTAGAGAGTTCTGGGTTCGATTCCCTAGCGAAAAAAAATAAATAGTTTATACATAAAAAGGTACGTGGTATTAATCTAGATTATTTATCTATAAATGGTATACATAGATAGTATGTTAGTTATTCATCAGATTATTATAGTCTACTATTCTATTGGAGATATATAAGACTTGACGTCACAGTTCGCTGGTCTGATGATCTTGGTTGGAATCCCAGTTGTCTCTGAATTATTACTGATTCATTTCAATCACACCTGCTTGAAAACTTGTTTGAATCGAACCTGCGTGCCACAGATTTTGTACCGTATGTCATATAAATTCCCTTCACTCGCATTTTCCCATCATTTTCAAATATGGCAACATCCCTTTTCAACTCTGAAGGAAGATTTGTGTTCAGAAGGGGAACCGTTTTTTTAGATCGTTTTGTAAGTGAGCGATAGCCGGAGTTCGAATCCCGGCGCGAATTAATTTTGAAAATTCAGTGTGTATTGGAAATTAATTATCACTTGTTATAACGGTAAAGGAAATATAATGAGGAAATCTGCATATCTAACTCTTATTCTCCATGAAGTTCTTAGGTATTTGAAGTCCGTCACCTCATTAACTAGCGTGGTAGACTGTGGCCTTTAAGTGGAGACTAGTGCTTAGCATTGGGATAATGTTCTGTAGGTACGTGCAGCCGCTGCATAGTATATGCTATATTGTACCTACTCTATGCTATATTATAAATAACATTGACATTTTGCTTTCAGAAACGTTGCCACGACGTTTGGTTGTAATTTTTTATTCGTTTCAGAGCACAGCATTTGAGGGTCGATATATGTACTTACCATACGTGATTTCACTTAGGTTTGTCAAGGATGATGGACTAAGTAAACAGTATGTCCGTATCTTATTTTGGTTTCACAAACACAAATGTATGTATGTTTATGTAAAAATCTGAAATATTTAAATTAAACCGTAATTAATAACAAACATTTCTAAAAAAATATAACCCATGATATCAAATGTCTAGGCTTTTGTCGGATCTTCGTAAAATTACACCAAGTGTCCGCTGTTGATGAGAGTTACGGCAACTCGTTTGTACAGCGCTAATATAGAAGATGAGGGTAGAGTACAGGGTGTTGTCTTGTATTGTCTCTTTATCTATCCACACAAACAAAATTTGTAGATATTTTCAAACAACTGCTTTTTTATGATCTAATGGACTTATTTATACTACAATGGTGTATTAAAAATGGCTGAATCGATGTTAATGGAAATTTAAAAATTAAGAAAAACCCTATTATATCTCCTTACCTATTCTCAATCAACTCTCTCCAAGGGAAGTCTCTTGGATGCTATAATATAACTATTTATACGCCGATAATCTGCGGACACTTTACCATATAT
Source organism: Doberes anticus (assembly GCA_018250115.1). Classification (NCBI taxonomy): domain Eukaryota; kingdom Metazoa; phylum Arthropoda; class Insecta; order Lepidoptera; family Hesperiidae; genus Doberes; species Doberes anticus. The sequence goes on along the minus strand of DWKW01001726.1, from coordinate 5,885 downwards.
TTGTCCACACTCTTCTAAGGAACGGTTAACTGATTTTAATGAGAATTTTAAATAACGATTCATTATTTGTCAAGGAGTAATCTAAGGTACATAAAATATTAGAATTTTCCTTCAAATAAAATTTCCTTAAAATTTTATGTACGTATTCTAGAAATTATGGGGCTCTTCAAATATGATTAAAAGCAAGCATTTATATTTTACATAATTGAATTGATTTTAACCAAATTTGGTACGCCGATAAAATACATTATAAGACACGGTTAATTTATACAATGTTTTTTATCACGGAAAACATAAAGGATTGTCAAGGAAAGGAAAATGCGTTTCTGTTGTCATGCACGAGATAACCATTTTTGTAGTAAAGCGAAGTATAAAAATAAATTTATGTAACACCAAATTTCTTGTTTTTTTTACACCTAAATTCTTTTTTTTTCTAATCATGTCCTAAGGCCTTAAATATATGGAACACCCTGTACAAACAACAAAACAAGTATTTCATATCTCACATATTGCTAAGTACAACGTGACGTATTAAGTTAATGAGCGACATCGCGCGGGGGTGGTCGAGTGCCGGAATACGAATTTATTGTTTCATTAACACGGGATTGTGTGACATGTGTGGTCACGCTGTCACTTTACCACATGATCGTGCCGATGAGATATTAAAAGTAAATATATGAAGGGAATATCAAGAAAAAATAAAAAACACAAAATTTAAGTCAAAATTTAATTGTGATGTACATGATAAGTTTTTGAAGTGGTAGCCGATTACATCGGTCTGGAGAAGATGAGGAAGAATATCGATTTTTTTCGTTAAACAGAAATTATGCATTACTTTCTCTGCTTGTTTGATTTAATAGGTTCGATACCACGTCAATTTACAAATTGATACCACGATTATTATCAAACTAGTGCGACATTTATTATGTAATACATATCACAATCTATACATGTATCTTGTTGGTATTGAAATCAAAATTTTAAAGTGTGATCAATTGAAAAATACGAGTATAGGTACACTTATTATATTTATTGTCATAAATACCATAAGAACGGCCCACACTAAACTGAAACATAGCACGACAATATTAAAAAAGGACACAGAATGGTCTCACGAACAGTTAATATATTATCACCGTACAGGTAGGGGAGGACGGGGAGCTATGAGCACACGTCTACTTTTTATTAATTTACCAAATAAAGTTATAATCTTGTTAGCGTCCCGCTTCCATTGTGACGTTACTTACCTGGACATTGTAATAGGATCAACTTATTAAACATTAAGTACCGAAACATCAAAAGCATTGCGCGTAATGAAAGAATGGCGCTTATGTTAAGAGGCTTTCGTTTTTCACTCGTTTTGTATTTACATTTCTTTTTTTTAACTAGCGTCAGTGAGCGCGACAGTGTGAAACAGGCTTAAAATGGTGGAATTCCATATTCTCATTGTGTTTCGTCGTGTTTGTTTTGAGATATCGAGAGAAGATTTATGGAAGGTATTCTTTCACGCAGCTCTAAAGTCTAATGGGTATAGAATATAAAAGATACCTGATTGTAAGTAATTTATTTTAGATTTATTTAAATGGTAAGATTACCTACTCACAAAATAATTTCAATAATAGATATTTTTTTTTACATATGAAAATGTAATATACATAGATTATAGCAAACTACTCGTAGCATGGATGGATGGATGGCACCTGATGATAAGTGATAACTATAACACATCTACATATATCCCACGTCAAACCGTCCGTATCTTTATCTGAGGTCAAACATGAATGACGCTTCTCCTGGGGAATAAATCATATTCAGTATTCTCTGTCGAAATATAATCTTCGAAACGAAATACAGCAGCTCTCACACTGGTGCCTCTTTCTGCATAAGACTCTACCACCATTCTTTGTGTTGATTTAATTTGCTTCTAAAGAAAAAAAAAACTTGACTGGAAAAGTAAAATATTTTTTTGGGTTTCAATTGGTTTCTTGAATACTTATATGTGCCGAATAATTATATGTACCGACTACTATACATATTATATGTACTATGTCCAAAAATATGAGTCCGATTTAATATCTAACGTAACATTTATAACCAATTTAGTACATCAGATTCGAGAGCCCTCAAATAGTGTACCGAAAAGCAATAAACATGACAACATCGTTTTGCTATAACGATTATGGAGCAAAATATTTGAGATCCATTTACGAAGGATATTAGCCGTTAAAGAGGTGCTTGAAAGGCATCGGGCCTACCTTCGGACCCTCGGGGAGGCTTTCAAGGAGCCGTAAGGTGTTGTACCCCTAAATGCGATCTAATTACGAAATAGTTTCACTTCTTGATTTATAGATTAAGTTCAGGAAACGGGCCGCACACGCGGCGTTGTGTTATACCACTGACATATTAAAATCCCTGTGTCGTTAATCGTTAGAGCTTTGGATATATATGAATTTACTTTGAAAACATATTGTACAGACTATCTCTTAGATTGTCTTTGAATTAGACATAATTTATAATCACCTACAGAATCTTCGTCGTTAGTTGCGTTTAGTTCATCGTGTTTTAATTGAAGTTATGTCCTTATCTTAAATATCGAAGATATTGTCATGGTTATCTATTAACTTGTAGATGCTCGTTAAAAAAAATATTTTCTGTCTCTAAAAATATTTAGTTATAATTATTAAAATAAGCTTGGTGATAGTAGAGTCTAACGTCGAAGGCTCGCCTTCAGTGGCACCACCGCGGCATCTATTTCTGCTTAAAACAGTACTGACACTGCTGTGTTTTGGTGTGGTTAGGCAGAATACATTGGCCGGAGGGCATTCCAACTTAGTCCTCGGGAGTAGCTACGCATCTGGGTATGATCTTTTGGTTGGAAAGTTTCACTCCATAACTCCAAGTTCTTATGTATCATCAAATTTACATAAACGCGATTTCAACTAACATATTTCTGCCTGCTTATTATTACTTACGGTATTTTTTTGTCACCTCGAACCACTCTTCGCCCTGTATTTCTGAATTTCTTCATCATTGATTTGTTATAAGTCTTTCTCTAGAATTATCCAAAATGTTATACATTGCAAACAGAAAAGTATTTTTAAAATCGGTCTTTAAACGCAGAACTTTTGCGGTATGAGTCATAAAAAATATGTATGTCTCAAATTGTATTCGTTCTCCTTTTCAGTCCAAGTCAGAAAAATTATACCAGACATAACAAAAAGGAAAAACATATAAGCAGTATATTAAATATTAATTTTCGATAATAGCTGTTATTGTGAAAAAAATTGCATCTTTTTTAGGGAAATAACAGTGTGTTACGAACGCATGACAAATGGAACTATGCACGAAAACGAAAAGCCATTTAAGACTTTCATGCTTTTACTTTTATTATTTTAAATAGAGGATTACTTCGCTATTTACATTTCGTAATTTTATATACAATTACTTATTTATCTCTTAGGACTTAGGTATGACTTTATGCATATCATTGTTTCCTATTATATTATAATAATATGAAGGCTATACTTTTAATACGGGGACATTTGGTGTACAAACTGATCGAAATTAATCAATTGCCAAGTTAAAGCCAGGAGCTTACGAACTTGCAACAATTTGTAGCTTCCGGCATAATTTACAATGCATTATTATCAATTCTATATACCTAAGCACAGGACTGCACGGTATCGAGAGGTGTTAAAGGAAAGACGGGACAATCTCCGGAATTATCGGATTCCACGGGTCTTCCACAATGGATGTTCTTGGCCGGGCGAGCTCACAGTGTGGCCCGAGTGCTTTGTACCAAATCACTTGGTAGATTTATTACCAAGTGTCCCCTTTACCCCACTCCCCCCTCATATAAATCGTGGAATAAGTGTTGCTATATTTACCGGTGACGTATTGCTAATCGCGGGTACCGTCTGCGCTCGCCAGTTACGGGTCTCGTGAATAGTAATTATTAATCCGGGCATCCGATGACGAATTTGAATAATTTATACTCGAAATTTATTGCGCTGAGGTCGAAGTCTCGGGTAAGAGACACATGTGCCAATGCTTGAGCCTTAAATGACGTAAGAAGAAAGGATTCACTAAGGAAAAAGTTTTTTTTGTTAGGTAATATGATTTAAAAAAATAAATGTTTGCACCACATTCATTCCATCTAGCTTTCAAACAGATAATAATACACAATTTTATTAAAATTTAATTAATAATAGTGCATGAAAGTTTTGACTATTAAGTAGGCAAGCTCCTGAAAAAACTTGTATGATGTATAAAAACTATATAAAAAAAAATGATTGAGATTCTATTTCGTATCCTTAGTGGTTATTCAAAACAGAGGAACAAGTATAATCTTATTTTTTTTATTCAACAATTTAAGTGCACGTTAAAAAGAATAGAAACAAAAATAATAACATAACATAACGTGTGCGTACATATTATCTTAAGATAAAAAAAACAACATTTCATTTACTTTCAGTAGCGTGTCTTTAGTAGGTACCACTGACTTGTACTTAACATATTTTATGTACACTGTTCTTTACGATCCCATTACATCTATCGGTTCAATCATATATATTTAGATGGTGAACCCAAACAACATTTCATTTGACCCATACGCCACGATACAGACTAATTGATCAGAATATCAAAAGCGGCTAAACAGACCGGACATGAAGGTTTTCATCACGCTGCGATGTTTAATCAATCGACCGATGTTGTCGACCAAACGGACCGAGACCGAGCTTATCATTCCAACCTGCCCGACTTTCTCTGACCGATGACAGGTGTTTACTATCGAAATCTAATTAGTAGATGTTGAAGGGTGCACATTTTACTAATGGATTGTATTATTTCAGAAATCCAAGCAGGTCAAGTGAATTTGTATTAGGACCATAACGTTCAGTAATAGTACTTAATTTATATTTATTAGCAGAATAGCAAACGAGCACGCTGGCCACCTAATGTTAAGTGGTCACTGCAGCCCATGGATATACACTTGAGGTTGTGTGTGGATGTGTTGCTACTCCTGAGGACTACGTTGGAATGCCTCCCGTCCAGTGTCGACTGCCTAACCACACCCTTCAAACCGAAACACAGCAGTAATTAGCAGCAGCAAAATTGCTCAGATTATTAATAGCTTAAGAAAAATTGTTGCTCGGTTATATATATTGAAAAAAAATTGTTTACTGAAATCTGCTTAAAAGATATAAAAAGAGGTACTTTTTTAAGCTAGCCATGGACTGGAGACTCTTATGCTATTGTATCCATAGTTAATCCCATCTTGGCCAGTATGGTGGACTATGGCCTAAAGCCTCTTATCTGTGTGAGGAGCAGCGGGAGAATATAGGGTTGATAAGGATGATGATCATAAAGAGTTGAAGATAGTTGACGGTCGCTAGGCATCATCAGGTGGCTTGGTAGACTTTATAAAAGAAAACAGCGCAATTTTCAGATCGAAAAAACTAGGAACTGTTTTTGTAACTCTTGGAGGTTATTGACGCCCGCCCTCGTATATTTGTGAACCATCAATAATTTATAAATTTTCGATAATCGCGTAGACATTCAAATGAAAGCCAGTGGCTGTATTGGCTCTACCTAATCAGCGACTACTTAAGTGTGAGTATGTGACTGCTCAACTCTTCGTATAGGTACTTAATTAATTAAAAGAGTACTCGAGCTGCCGCTAAGGCAACTCGAATTCAGCTTCATGAGTTTACCTGCCATGTTTGTGCTACTAACGAACGAATTGAGCTCGATTATTGAAGAGAAGCGAAATTACGTTACAATTTAAATCGAAGGAATTGTTATAAATACATATAATGGTTTGTCGGCACAGGTATTATGTACGAGCATGCAACGGAAAGTTTAGAATCAAAATAACATTTCGA
>DWKW01001725.1:0-12095 GCA_018250115.1 Doberes anticus | reverse complement strand
AATCTAAATTCATCATTTAAATTTCTGCCCCGCTGGGAATCGAACCCAGGACCCTCCGAACGGCAGACCGCGCGTTGGGTCGTCAAATATAAAAGCACATTTCTGGTGAAGGATTATGTTAAGAAGAAGAGTTCAGTGCCAGATGACTTGTCAACTGGGGAGTTGTGAATTCCTGACCTCCTCCTGTCCACCTCGGATATTTTGTAACCATTTCCGGCACCGAAACCCATGTCTATCCATGAGTTATAAAAGTAGTTGAAGTCAACCAAAATATTTGTTTAAAATTGTATTCGTTCATTGAATTGCAAAATACGACGTACTGTAGAACTTTGGATAGAAATGTATCTAAAATATCGTCGAAAGAAAATATAATATGCCGGTCGGCTCTTCGGAGGATATTGGGTTCGAAACCCAGAGTGTTAGTTTTGAATGATGATTTTAGGTTTCTGTTCCTGCTCTGGGTGTTTGTGTTGTTGTTTCTGTGTGTTCATATCACCCACGACATAAGGGATGTTTGTATGGGGCTATGAGTGTAAACAGTTATTTATTTACTTTTATACAATTATATTGCTACAGAACACACAAAAATGATATACAATTACACTCTCTATAACGCTGAAGATTGACATCTATAGGTAATGATATTATAAAACTCTAGTATCGTTTTTACATATGAAATATTATATTCTATATCAATCTGAACAATCGTAAAACGACTTTATCTTCTTAAAATATCGAAACAATATTTTTTTTATTATACTCTTTACAAGAAAAAGGCTTAGCCTAACCAACACTTACTTTTCAACTTGACAATATTTTACAATTTTTTAAACAAAATAAAACCGCAAATCTGTATCTGACTAGAATAGTCTCGACACTTTATTCTAATATCACAAATATTCGTCTCTTTATTTATTTTTTTAATTCACTTAACTTTTTTCATTAAAACAACAACACTACCATTGTTAGTACCAAGACGAGATCAGGTATATTTTTAAGAACATGAGAGAACGCTTTTAATCTAATTTCATTCTGAACTGGATGTCCGTAAGTTTCCTCAATAGACTGAATTAGTTCCTTCGGGCAAGGCAGTGATTCTAACGGAATATCTGTAAGAAGTTTCGCTTTGTTCGATTTAGTTTTCTCTTTTTCATTGTAATCATCGTTTTTGTCATAGTATTCATAGTTGTCATCGGCCAGAACATTTCCGTTTTCTATATCTTCATCATTTTGGTCATTGAGACGCCTATCATTGGGAGCATCTGCGATACATGATATTTTCTCAAGAGCATGCTTCAGGGAACTGTCCTTTGTCTCATTTCGTAAAACGTATATCCAAGATAGTCTGCAATTACAGTTGAGTGGGTTACCTGAAATGAGAGGGTGGATTAGATTCTATATTCTAAGTAATGGAACATCGTCGTAACTAGCTATATCTTTTTTGTGACATTTTTCCAATTGAACCTTACAAGCGCCTGAAGTTGATAATCGAGCACATTAAAGTGGCAATTATAAAATTATTCGAGTCTAATGGGCCTAAATTAACTCTATGATGAGTAAGGTTGTTCATTATGCTTCGTATAATACTAAATGTGTCTGAGATTTGAAAAAAAGATTATTTTTTACAACTATGTATGTAATTTTTATTTTGTGTGTTCAAACTAATTTAACTATAAACGGACACTCGTCGGATGTTAAATTTTTTTTTTTAATTATCATTTTATGCTGCAGCATAAAATTAACTGCATCCAAAAAAACTAAATAAGACAAACACATAACTAACATAACGCAGCCAAAGCAGCGTACAGTATCTTTTTAATTGAGTTTCACACTTTGTTCTGCAGTTACATAATTTCAGCATTAAACTAACGAAATTTCAGAATCCCAGTAGATGTAGTAGGCAAAGTTGCTCGCAGCAGCCAACAATTTGTCTTACGTTAAGCTTTCTTTATTAAGTGCTTAAGAAGAGCACACGACAAAAGTAGATACAGTGATAGTCTGTAAGCGAACAAAGGAAACGTTAGGCGTCCAAAACGCAGTCAATTTACATTCAACTGGTGCCGTGGAATTATCTGCTAGAGTTGCCAACATCGCAACCTGCAGCGAAAAGATAGTTTGAACCGTGGACTGAACTGAGAAAAATGGCTTTTATCCTCAGTTGGCACGTGCCGCATCCGTATTCCATTCTCGAACATTTCCCCATGTCGAGAATCGAACTGACGTTGAGATATTGCATATTGTAAACGCTGGAATTATTACCAACCCGCGCCGGACAAATATTTGCTTAAGCAGAGATTGCTCGACCTATTTCAGTCAGCCTAACAAGCTAGCCTTTGTGTTTTTCTGTGTACAATTATTGAGGGTGTATATTTGTAAGTTGTGGATGCAGCGGTTTAATTTTTTATGTATAACTATTTGACCTACAGTGCTTTATTTTTTTTAATTAATTGGCAATACAACGGAAAGTTTTCGGACAGTGAAAATTTGATTTAATAATCTCATCAAACCTCTGCCGATGCTGTCAATCTGTTACAATAAGAGTGCTTAGTATTAATTGATTTGTAATATGTACTATCAAACTAACTTGGACTAAATCATCGCGACCTGGATCAGAGCCAAACCGCCAACAAGTGGCAAATCAATGCCATTAATATTCTAGCGAATACGCCGTTCGGCAGAAATTCGAATATCACGACATGCTTAGTTTGATCCAACATGCATAAGCAAACAAGACACAGTTGATGGCATGCAAAATATTGCACTGAATAAATGTCGTTTCGAGGAAAACGTTTTCAAAGAAGAGCGGTTGTGCAAAGTAAAAACTTATAGCGGCCCTTAACGCTGTTTACCGAGACGTTTGCAATGTAAAAGCAACAAAATGTATTCTTTTCTCAACAGCCGTATATCCCTCGTTTTGCTTACACTAGCTCAGTGTCTGATAAAGCATTCCATCCACTCGATATCCTTTGTGCGGAATTTGTAATGCGTTCACGTGTACATGCCTTCGATGCTAAGGAATTTCTCTAACACGTTTAAAAAGTGAACTTTTGTCCCACCTAATTTAATTCTTTAAAAAGGTTGGATAGGTATTTTCTGCAATCGGATTAATGGCATTACTGTTCGGATAACTTGGTCAATGTTCTTGCTGAATAGAGAATTAGATTAAGTGGGTTCTAGAGTTAAACATCGTCGAGAAAGAATAAAGTGCATTGGATTTCCAAAGCTGATTAAGACTTTAAAATTATTTCGCAACTGAAATAAATGAACTTCAAATAAAAATTAGATTTCACCGCAAATGAAACAAAAAGCAAAAATTTGAAAAATCCTACCGCAAAAAATTTAAAGAGATGTACCCACTAAATATAATCTACTTCTCTGAAAATGCATTCAGCAATGCCAACAAAAAAACCACTCATGAATAATATAAAGCAAACTGTACACGACTCGACACAATGGCGGTATAAAATACCTAATAAACAAGCAGGAATGTTTGCAAATAAAATGCTATTTCTCGATGGAACCGAGGAAATTTATCGGGTCCCTTCGCAAAATATAGGTACGATTCAACCCGACGACGCGTGATTTACGCGCCCGTAAGCTATGAACGCAAGGAATAAAAGGATTATACGGATATCAAGCCATGCTCCAGAGTTGAAATATTCTTACACATCAAAATCTTTATCGAGGTAATGCCACTGTAAACTACAGCTGGGGATGGAGCGCCATAATTTTGATTAAAAAAAGTAAAAGTATCCATACGTCGTTTAGGAACAGATTGCTTCTATTTTATGCCCGAAGAGATCTTCGAGCCTTCGGCTGAACTCGCTCCGTTCAATTTATCTTCCGATTTAGTGATCGTCACATATAGGTTACGCGAATATAAATTTTCGGATCCTCATTTTGCTCTTGATTTATTAAAATAGGTGTTCATGACAGAATTCGATCTCAATTTACCCCTTTTAGTAGTATTAAAAGAGAACTTGATGTCTCTTTATAAACTTCACTTGGAAACGTCTTCGAAAACATTTTACCTTTGGCTTCTTAAATACAATTTCAAAATTTCATTACAAAATAATCATGTGAAGTTATGAAAAGTAATTAAGGAGTTTAAGTTTCAGCTTTACGCTTTACAAAAAGTAATAAAGCCCTTTTGGGTAGAGGTATTCCGTTTCGTAACGAAATTCTTGGTTGTATCACGAAGCACAGAGAGAAAGTTAAGCGAACATTAATAGGAGCGGTGTAGTCTCAAGTAAATCATTTTAATAAAGACAAAGGTGTCTGCGAGTAACTCCGCTTGCAATTGTGGTCCTTGGGGACTTTATTTTGCTTGATAATAACAACTGTTTGCTGTCTACTACTTTATAAGTTTAACTGCAGTTTTCTTGCAGATAATATTTTATGCAAGCGCTGTGCGCTTCCGAATTGTTTTTTCAGACGTAAATTTAAATTTTTAGACAAATTTGCATAGTAAACAAATTTTTATCCTGTTTTTATTAAAGTAACGGAGAAAACACTTACCATCCAAGTAAACAACTGACGTAACCGTTTTGTCATTCTCCACCACAGGTCGGATAGTTTCATACGATATGGTCGTTAAAAGGTTGTCTCTTAAATCCAACACCACGAGGCTTCTTATGTCTTCGAGTGTGTCCTCGTAAAATGAAGCCAGCTTATTACCCGATAGTGTCAACTTTCTCAATTGGGTGAGTCCACCGAACGCTCGCTCCGATATATACTCTATTGCATTATTATCTAGCATCAATTCCTTCAACCCCCAAAGCTCGCTAAAAGCCAAGTTTCCAATCATTGTCAATTTATTGTTTCTCAAGTTCAGTCGAGAAAGATTCTCCAATCCCGCCAGCATTTCCCTCGTTACTACCGATATATAATTAAAGTCCAATTTCAATTCAATCAAATTGTTTAAATGCTTGAAACATCCTTCGTGCAGTAAACTCAAATTGTTACTAGAAATATGTAAGTTGTGCAAATTGGGAAGATTGAAGAACACGTCACGCTTCAATTCCGAAATTTGGTTGTCATCTAAGCTTATATTCGATAACATCATGAGTTGAGAAAACGAGTGCTTTTCTAAATTGGCAATTTTGTTGGATTTTAAAACAATCTGCTTCACGGTGCTCGAATTTGTGAAGGCGTATGGGGGGATTTTTTCGATCGTTCCAAATTGTATAGATAAATGTTGGAGCCTGTCGAGTCTTACTATGGCTTTGGCTGGTATGAAAGTAAGTGCGTCGTCAGATCGTACATTAAACATGAGATGTTCCAGCTCAGATTGTGAGGAGAAACTCGGCCAAATGGGGTCATCTTCAGTTAAGCCGCCGCTAAAAATCCAGCAATCTGCCCTTGTGGCCAGTTTGGGTTTATTACTATCGCAATAACAGTGTACTTTAGACCTCCGATCGACGATATCGCATACGTTTATGAAGATTGGCATTTGATAGTAACGCCTGTCAATTTTGGGTTTAGTGTCGTTTTTGCTCTCTGTCATTGTAAGTTCTACAGTCATCAAAGATGTGACGATGATGAGATATTTTTTGAAGTGCTCCATGTTCTTGGTGCCTTGGATCTGAAACAAAGAAAAAACTAAATTTAATAAGATGACAATTAAAATGTATGGAGAGAGATGATTGTAAATTGTAATATATTTTAAGAATTTTATAACGAGGTTGTTATTTAAACACTATTTTAAATTACAGTTAATCAATCATAAAACGTTATCGGCTGCAATTATAGCCATCATCCATCTCATGTTTTAAGTAAAAATGATCTCCTACTTAATATTGAGCTGATTGAAGAATCATAATAAGTCATCACAGTATTAAGATTTAAAGAACAAACAAAGATTTATCCATACGTAATGAATCGATTACGAAACCACAATTTCCCGATAGCAAAAATACCGTAAAACGGAATTTGATTATTAGGTCGGTGGCGTTTCGAATAAAAGCACTTCACGGAACACCAGTTTATTGCGAGAGGAAGTGGTAATTACTGGCTTTAAAGAGATTGTGAACCATTTATTCACTGCTGATTCACTTTGAACGGAATTCCGTCTGTTTGTAGAGGACGGGTTATTTTTCGTAGACATGGATTAGGTAAAGTAATTGAAGTTCGTCGATTGTCAATGACTTATCTGCCTGGAATATGAGTGACTTATCTGCCTCGAATATGATTGACTTATCTGCTGTAAACCTGTCGGATTTCCCCACGAAGTTAAGACTCTAATATAGCCACTTTTTGTAGCGAATTATCTATACAGATTGTATGTAATAATCTATACAGATTGTTTAATGATAAGTAAGCACAAGTTACATTCAGTCACTGCAGCCCATGGACATCCACATCAAACCTCAACGAGGACGGAAATCCTATCTGAGGTCGTATGTGGATGCGTTGCTACTCCGGAGGACTAAGTTGGAATGCCTTCTTTCCAGTGTTTTCTGTCTAACCACACCCTTCAAACCGAATCACAGCAGTTTTTACACTGCTGCTGTACGGCATAAATAGTTCCAGCGGTGGTGCAGCAGCAGTGAGACTCCGACATAAGACTCAACCATCTACGTACATATGTTCAAATAAAACTTAATGCCTAGAATTCTTAAAACGTAGTTACGCTATGAATTAAAAATTAATTAATGCTAATAACATAAAAATCTTTTTTACAGAATTGTTAACCACTAATAATTCATTACATAAGGAAGTTGTAATTACAAGCGATTGGGATTGAGAGCAATTTATTCACTTCCAATTCACTTTGAAATGGAAGTTCGTCTGTCCGTAGCATACGGGTAATTTATGAGTTAGAGATGAGCGGATTAAGGGTATCCCACGCTTGTAGTTCGAGCTGCTGGAAATTCGACAGTCGAAATTCGAATAGCTGAAACTCCCGGGAAAGACTATCCGTCCGTTTAATTGACCAATTGGCCGTGGTCAGAAGACTTTAGCATTTCTATTTGTACAAAAAAAAGTGACTGCAATCCTGTTTATATCTCGTTGCTGGGCAAAATACAACATACACCACCGTGCCTCCCCAATTGGTAGAACAAGATGGGTAAATACTAATTTAATTTTGATGACCCGTATGGCACCGTGGTCTGCGTTCCGTGACCGTGCGGTCTGCTGTTCGGAGGGTCCTGGGTTCGATTCGCAGCGGGACAGAAACTTTGATTATAAATTTAGATTTCTGTACCTGATCTCGGTGTTTTTGTGTGTATCCATGGAACCCACGACACATGTTAAATCCTACTGTGGTTCTATGAGTGTGAAACGATATTTATGTATTGAAACAGTTCATTAGAAGTTAGCACAAATTTCTAAAAAGGCATGAACATATCTTTTTATAAAGTTGGAGAGTTCATATATTTGAACACGGTAATCTGAGTATATACTTATCAAGATTTAAAAAATATTTGAGCAAGATCAGCTAAGTAGTACATAATATTTGTTAAAGTTTGATGTCTCAGTAGTACGTGTTGATATATGACATAGGTTTTTCTCCAGCATGTACTCGGAAAGTCTATTATAACTATTATCTCCCATATGCGACGACAAGGTAGTGTAATAAAGAATTAATTGTAGTTATTTTTTCAGTAAAACTAAACAATAAAGTGAGTAATAGCCTAGTGGTCAAGAATCTCAAGCCCGCCCCGTAGGATCAAATCCCGGCAAAATTTTCGAAATTAGCACGCCAAAGTATTTCGGAGGATTTCGATGGTGGTACAGCCTGCGGCGGCACCGCCGGAGCACCTATTTCTGCCGTAAAGCAGCAGTGTGAGAAGTGCTGTGTTTCGGTTTGAAGGCATTTCAACTTAGTCCTCAGGAGTAGCAACCTCCTCCACTTAATATCAGCCTGTACGCTCGTTTGCTATTCTATCAAAAAAAAACATACAATTTGAGCAGTGTCTTTCCGATCGTTTTTGAACAATAAATATTTAAATGGTATAAAAATCGTTATTGAACAAAGGAATAATTAGTGTCGTATTGCGTAGTGATTTTCATTTTACGTGGAACAATTTATTGTATCGACGGACTTAAAGAAGGTCGGTGCTTCAATAAGCAATTTAAACGGACTCCCGTTTCGAATAGTCTAATTATATCAGTAACTAAATTGCTGTTTACTTCAAAATGTTTTCTAAATTGCTTAAAACTGTATCGGTTTAAAGGTTTATTTTGTTAGCTAAGTTTATGTTCTCTTCTTACAAAATTTCTTTATTTTTTAATTTTTTAATCAAATCAATTAACTTAATATTACTAGAGCTCCTATTTTAAATACTAAAATAATTGAACAAATAGTGTAATTGTGTAAATAATTAAATTATCAGTCAGTTGGTCTAGCTAGTGTATGTTTAAATAAATATCGTTTCACACTCATAGCTCCACAGTACGATTTAAGCAGTGTCGTGAGTGCCATAAAAGCACACAAATACCCAGACCAGTTACAGAAATCTAAATTCATCGTTCAAATTCTGCCCCGCTGGGAATCGAACCCAAGACCCTCCGACAGATCGCACATTGACCACGGCGCCATACGGGTCGTCTGTGTATAATGTAGTCTAATAAAATCTAATGTATAATGTAATCTAATGGATGCTTGTTTAGTTTATCTTACAAGTTCTATGAGGCCACTTCCTCTTTACCTACGCAGTGGGAATTTTATATATTTCTATGTCTAAATGCGATTTTCATAACGACCTGATGCTGTAGGTACTCCTCAAAGGTTGACTTGAGACAAACTGTATATCCACTCAGTCGCCGATACACAAAAAACACCAGAGGAGTCGCCAATGCGTCGCCGGTTTGTAAGGATACCTATGTATTTCAGTTTTACATTTGAACACTATGTTGTAGCTCTCGTGAAGAGCCTCAAGAGCATGATTGTTCTATAGCGTATGCACAAAAAAGAAAGTTTGAATCGGATCGTAATGGTCTACCAGATGATGGGGATGGAACCTCAATGTTCAAACAGTGTACATCACCACGAAGAAAGGTCAAAATGGGCATAAGTACGTATAAGAATTTCACTGAGCCTCTACACTTGTCACCGAAAACCCGTCCAGCATTATTACAATAATGGACTAGTTAATTGTTTCTTTGTTTTACACCCAACCTTTAATTAAAGTCTGGTCAAAGCGTTGTCGCTCAGTGGAATTCATCAAGTTTTTTAACACCTCTAACGACAAACATTTAGCAATGAATAAAGCACATATTACTCTAACTAGACTGTACATTGAATTACAAAGCCGTTAAGAAAGATAAGCAAAGCTAACTAAATAACCAAAGCAAATTCAGCGTATTTGCATAGAGCACGTCAAGGTGGGCATTTACATACGTCCCGTCGCTACAATAGAATTAGTCCGGGTCACTTTACCTATGGGGACATTTATATTCATTTGCAGGTAATTTGTAGAAGTTGGTGAGGGTCGTTAGCACTATTTATAAGGGTGTTATATGCCCGAAAGGAATAATCCACATCATATTTACCGTTGAGTATTGAGTTGATAGCTGAGTGGTTAAGAATCTCGAGCTCCCGCTCCGGTGCGTCGGGGAATCGAACGCGCTTCAAAATTTTTAAATTGTTATTTATAATCGTTTCTAAATTATTATTTATCGATCTATGAACCAGATTATACATTTTTTTTCCACATTTTTTTTAGTATCTCTATTTGTATACATGTCGCAAAAGCCTAGTGAATCAATTTCAATGGGACTTATACAATTTGAATGTTATATTTTCCGCACTTTATCTTTTATTACTACTGTAAAATAGAAAATTACTGCTATTGGCAAATAATCGAAATGAGGTTTTTTTTAAATAATAAATAAATAACGGTTCACACTCTTAGCCCCTAAGTAGGTCGTTTAACCTGTTTCGCGGGTGCTATGGACACACACAGAAACAAGCACACAAACACCCAGAACAGGTACAGAAATCTAAATTCATCATTCAAATTTCCGCCCCGCTGGGAATCGAACACAGGACCCTCCAAACGGCAGACCGCACGCTTACCACGGCGCCATTCGGGTCGTAACCTCGTCGGGTCGGGTCGTGACCTTAAATATTGTATAGGATTAACAAATAACACACACACACACATGATGTTAAGTGGTCACTATGGCCCATAGTATTTCGGATCCCATTTAATAGTTCCGAAGTCCTATTTAAGGTGGTACCCTCATGCGTTTCTACTTCTAAGGTCCAAGTTATATCAGTCTGTGGTCCAATACCTCCTGACCAGTGCCTAACAGCCTAGCTGTCTAACTGTAATGTATAAAAAAAAAATCATTTCTATTTATATTTTTCGGCGAATTTGATTTTGCTAGCACCGTTGATGAAAACCTCGAGCAAATTTTCAGGAATAAAATATTTCATCATAAACACAAGTAACGAAGGTTACGTACAAATTGTCAACACTTTCAGAAATCTCAAGCTTTTTTACACCGGATGGCTGCCTACTGAGAGCTTAGTACCTGGGAACGTAAGATTTGTCAAAATTGGATTTAAGGATGAGGGCCTCTGACACTGCTACTGACATTAGATATTTTGTTTGCAACTTAAAGAATTAAACTTTCCAGCACTGGTGTATATAGAAATTTAATAAAGCCATGTTAACGTGGATAAATAAATACTCAAAGATTTTCTTTTTTAGTTCATTCCGAATGCTTTTTGTAAGGCACATTTAGGTAGATATCAGTATATATTAATATTCACTTATAGCCCTGTGTCGTGGGTGCCCTGGAAACACACAAAGACAAGCCAAGACGCCAAGACCAGGTCTACAGAAATCTAAATTCATCATTCAAATTTCTGCCTAGCTGGGAATCGAACCCAGAACCCTACGAATTAAATCCGCACGTTGCCCACGGCACATGATGAAGTATGTAACTTAATCATTCCGGCATCACACAGAAACCACTTAAATGGAATCGACTTGGATGAAGCTTATCGAGCGGTTTAACATACAGAACTGCAAAATATAATAAAATAAAAATTACAAAATAAAATACAATATGAAAATAATAATACAAAAGATAACACAATTTTATTATTATAACGTTGTCGTTATAACTAATATGTCATCAGCCCATCATTGTCCCACTGCTGGGCACAGGTCTTCCCACAGAGACGAGAGTTAAGGCATAGTCAACCACGCTGGCCAAGTGCGGATTAGCGCATTTCATATGCATTTCAGAGAATTTAAGACAATTTTTTTTACCTTCTCCATAAATAACATAACGTTGTAATTATATTTTTCTCGCGTAAAAAGGGTCTACAGTTAAAACAGCCAATATTAATGAGGTTATCTTTTGAATATAATCGATTAACTCTTAATTTGAGGATTTTCACAAAATAAAATTCAGAAATATATTTCTTTCTTTCTGTAAGCGTAGTCTATAATGGTGAAGTGATTGGAATTAAGTCCCATGTCGGTCGACAAAATTTAATGTTCCGTCACAAACTAATATATTTCAGTGTCCGCTTTAGGGATTTTAAACAGAAAAGTTGCCGTTAGTACAAGTTTCAGAAGCGGATTAAAAGTTGATCCGGGATTTGCATTGTTATACTCTACATTTTAAAAGAGAAAAATGGTTACGTATTAATATAATGTATGAAGTTTTTTTTTTTATTCAAACGGAATAGCAAACGAGCATGCAGGCTACCTGATGTTAAGTGGTCACTGCAGCACATAAAACCTCTACTAGGACGGAACTCCTACACAGTTGTATGAGTATGCGTTGCTACTCCAGAGGACTAAGTTGGAATGCCTCCTCCTTCAAACTGAAACACAGCAGTTTTCAAACTTCTGCTTCACGGCAGAAATAGGCGCAGCAGTGGTGCCGCTGCAGGCAAACCTTCGACATAAGACTCTACCAACGCCAAAAGGTTTTCGGTCGACTGATTTATGGTTTTGCTTCATTCTATAGAATCAAGCTTATTTCTGGTCTATAACCATATTGAGATTATATACTTCTAACACTTCAAGTGAGTGATAGGCTAGTGGTTAAGCATCTCGACCCCGCTACGTAGGGACGAGGTTCAAATACCGGCACGCACCTCTATTTTTCGAAATATTGTGTAT
>DWKW01001724.1:0-12098 GCA_018250115.1 Doberes anticus | reverse complement strand
TTCTATTGAAATTGTTTAAATATGTCGCGCAGGTTAGTGCTAATAGAATACCTTATTCCTGTCACAGTACTGACATGGAACTGTTTATAAATAATATAAGTACTTTGAAATTTAAACAAATGTTTCTGAACATATTGTTTCTTTGTACGTATTACAGATAATTAATAATGGCTTATTGAAAGACTGGCTTATTGTTGTCGTTGTAATTATGCGGAGATTAAAAAACAGTTCATGTACGTATAAAAACGTGTTGCGGGTTATGTAATCTCAACATTGGAATGCTTTAAAACAACTTACCATATATCCTGCCATGATCTCTTTCTTTATACTTTTCAAGTACCATATTATAAAACATGCGGTCTTTGTATAAAATAAATTTAACCTTTTTTTATTTATGTGTCTACAAATTTATTTAAAATACTCAGAAGTATTTAAACTTCTTCCATCATTATGGGTTACAGATAATTTAGAAGCCGTCACAAGTGACCGTTCGTAAATTATTTGTTTAAATTTAGAACGGGATCGGCTAAATGTTTCGGATCGTCAATAAGTAATGCCACTCCAAATAAACTTGAGCCTGCTTGTGAACATTTTAGGCACATTCCAGTTGGTTGTTGAAGGGTCAGGTTGTATTGGTGGCTTGTAATGGTGGATTGCAGTGCTGGACGGTCCGTTCGTTGACAAATGTTTACGAGTTTGTCACTGGAAACTGTTTGGGGGAGTTCCCATACCTGCCCGGGGGTTCGCCGAATCGAGTATAATGAAGCCCGTAGATTGATGTCCGTGTAATGTAATGTAATGTAACGAAGGAGTTGTGTTACAGCTGTCGAATAAATTGAGTATTTGTAGTATGCTCGGTTGATTAATGGCTTCGAGAATGGATGTCAATTGTATTGCTAGGAAAATGTTCTCGTTTTGTTTTACAGTTTAAATGAATATTGTACAATTTAAACTGCTACCTTGTGAGGGTGGATTTGGTTTGGCTGAATTTGAAGGGCGGTCTAGCTCTTTCCAGCGTGTTGTTGTCCTTGACATCACGGACCAAGTCTAATGTACATTTATTACACATCCGCATTTATGTGATGAGTAAAGGGTTGTTGTTACTGTTTGCTGATGTTTTCATCTGTGTTTTGTGTTTAGGTCACGTGTGATTGGTAGCCTTCACTATGATGTCATGATGAAGTCAAATATTTTTTTTAAAAACCAACATCGCATCTATGGCTTCTGATGGAGGTAAAATAATCATTCGATGTTTGATTTAAACGTCCATGGCCATCGATGACCATTCAACATTTAGTGATCTGTACGCTCGATTGCGTGCAGTTAACTTAAAAAAAAAACAATACGTATATCCACCCAAACGGATCGTTTGTCGAACCAAGTGCTTAATACCTCGTTAGGTGGTACCCGCACAAAACGACACCATTCCATCACGGAGCGAGAAAAATACGCAATAATGGACGGACCCCTGTCCCTTGACCCCTGAAGGGGTCGTTTGTGAGAGCGGCTAATGAAGTCCGCATATTGGCAGGGCGCGACCATCTTTGTACCACGATGTAAGATTCACTAGATATAACAACATGACTGCACCTTGATATGAAAATAAGGGAAAAGATACGAAAAGTGCTAAAAGTGCTTTAAATAGCAGATATGATTCACGCTAAAAGACATGAAAGTTTTTCAAAATACCTAACTGCAATACTCTGAACAAGGCGACTAACCAATTTACAACATCAGTAATTTATACCCAATAGTCCCAATACCCAAACAATTACAACTTTTTGGATATACCTTCATTAATATTGAAATTAATAATTACGGTATTTTAATTTGGAGCATTTATAAAATACCTTCAGGTCATATAGTCTCACTTGAGGTAGATGTACATGAGCGTCAGTGTGTGAAGAGCTCGATGGTTGTAAAGTCTTATGACGACGGCCGCGATCGACTTCAAATCACAAAACTGAGAAAACATACCAAATATTCTGTCAAGTGGTCTAATTGCTGATGTTGCTGGTTCTTCTAGCTACTGTATGGTCGGTGTCACTGGACATTGGTTAATTACGTGCGATAGTTGGAAGCTGCTCACGAGAGAATGATTGCCGCGGTAACGACGCTTCGGTCGCCCGGCTCTCGTAGGGCCACGAAGATTATAAAAGATACGAATAATTATTGTATACGTAATTTGAATACAACTGACTTCAGGTAGATTTGTTCACTTGAAATGTTTATAACCAGATAACGTTTATACATATGCAAATGAGAAGAGTAAGAAAAAAATTAAACTATACAAGAAAATAATCATTTTAAGTCTTTCTATGCCGCACCGGATTTTGTAGTGTATAGTACTTTGTTCCTATTTGAAGTTGGTTGACCACTTATGATCACGTCGTTTGCGTGCATATTTGCTACTCTGCTATTATACATATTTACATAAAAAGAACAGTGTCGGAAAATATTACGTACGTAACAAGTTACTAGTATACGAGTATTAGAAATTTATTATCACTTGCTTCGCAGTGAATGCAAACATCGAGATAATATACGCAGGTTTCGCGACCTGCTTCTTAGATAAAATTCTTAAAGGCACGTGAAGTCTACCGATCCACACTTGGTCAGAGCTGTGGACTACAGCATAAATCTTTCTCATCTCAGGAAACGCGCGCCCAGCAGTGGGACATTAATGCTTCACTAGTTGTGTTCTATGTACAAACCTCTTACTTAGTGGCCATTTTGGTTAAGCACGTAGACGGTAATGTCATTCGGTAGACTTACACAACAGAACAACACTAGTTTATGAAGACATTTCGTTGCGTTCTATACCGTATACACATTTGATGTGTTTTGTACAACTTTCGTGACTAAGAATGTGGAGATAATAAACAAATCACAGCTTTAGTATGAGTAAATAAGTATTGTTTTTTCTTGTAACTTTTAATAAATAAAAAGATGGTGGTAGAGTCTTGTGTCGAAGGTTCGCCTTCGGCGGCCTTCGGTTTGACGGGTATAGTTAGGCAGACTGCACTGGACAGGAGGCTTTCTAACATAATTCTCAGGAGTAGCAACGAGTCCATTACGAACTCAGATTATAATTCCGTCCTATTTGAGGTTGGACGACAATGTCCGTGACAACTTAACTTACAAAAAAAAAACACTGATTCATTCATAATGAATTACGTAAACAAATATTATAGACTAGACTTTACGAGAGAGTAAAGATTTCACGCAAAATTCAGAAATTAATTTGGAATAAACACGCAATCCCGTAAGATAACATCAATTCACACTAACGTGAAATTGGCTATAAATTTATTACCGCGACACGACGAATACAAGCAAATTGCTATTTGACTTTCTGTCCGCGATATTAAAACACTGAAAGCATATTTTGATAAAAATTTCCTTTCGCATGGCAAATTATTGTGTTGTTTCCAGCGACCTTACGTTGAAGAGTATAAAGCATAGAATCGCTCGATTTGGTATTGTTTTTTATTTGAGTAGAGGAAATCGTAAGATGGTAAGTAAGTTTGGTTGGGAAGAAAGGCAGTATCACGTCGAGCTATGGATTCATCTTCGCGACAGGAGGCCGTTTCGCGGGGCATCTTAATAATCCAATATTTGCTTACCTTGGATTTATTCTTATTGGTGACGGTTCATTTAATGCTCTTGCTATAATTTATTTCATTCAGAACAAAAAAAATATACGTTGTCTTTAATTTTGACCTTTTTGAGTTTCAACTTTGATATTATAGCAGTGCTTCAATTTTATCATAAAAAGCAGTGAGAAGCTACTTTGAAATTAGCCTGCCGCCTTGATATGTCCAAGTTCTAATCCTAGGCTCTAATACTTCAACAAATGAAACGCTAATAATAACTTTGATCTTTCACAGTAAGTTCTAAATAATGTTCTTAAAGAAATCTCAATGTCTCCGAGAGAAAAGCGGTCCCGCAATTATACCGTTAATACTTATTCTAAGTATTCAATTTCACCTATAGTTTTTGTTATGATGTTTTAAGTAAGTTTAGTATAAATGGCACCATTGTTGTGACTAACATCACGTCTTTCTGCCCAGATACTCGGAAAATAAAATAATCGCTAATATATTATGCTCGCCTTAATTAATATAAATCGGATGATTCAGTAAAACAATTTTGAAACTTTAGATGTAATCAAGTAAAAGTGTTGAATACATTGTTATTTACCAGAGTGCTTCTAAAGCAAACATTAAAGTCTTCTTTCCCTGTCAAACGTTCTTTTGGTATCCCGCAAATGTCGTTCGGTGTTTCAAGATGGCGGCATTCGCGCGGAAAAACTTTACTCGTCTAATATTTCATCCGCGGCCGCGATAATATCCCCAAACATCCGCCTGTCTTTGTTGTTTGTTTTGAAATTCTTTCGCGTCCCCGCTTTGTTTCAGGCATAAATTAATTTTGGCGTCGCATCTGATGAAGTTTTATTGAAAATATTCTACCAACTTTCTGATATTTAAGGTGTAGTAAAATTTTTGGCTATTAGTTCGTGAATGTGAGAACAGTGTGAAGACTTCAAGGATATGTATTGTATAATCTGTTTACGTGGAAGATCTTTGGATTATTTGCAATTAGGTAGGTATTGCAATTAGGTGGCGGATTGGATGGATTATTATAATAATCTATTATTCTTATTACAAGGTTACACAAATATTATTGAAAACTGGCAACCTCTATTCATTCAAATGTTTCTCTGTTGGTTAGAAACTACAGTAGTTATTCGGTACAGTACACAGTACACAGATACAGAGTATCAAAACGTGAACACAAATACCTACACGAAAACCGATCCAAAATTCAACATAGCATAACTAGTGTATCAAAATATTGACAGAACAAACACGCCAGGGGATAACCGGCACGCTGTCCAAAGTCAACACGTTATATTTTGTCAGAGGATAGTTTATCGATACGAACTAATCCGTGTGTTGATCCCGGTGGCGCTAGCGTCGCGACATCCGGCCATGGCGGCCGCGTCATTTCCGCTTCCGGCTCCGAACGCAGGATATAAATAAACGGAGCGTGCATCACACATTGCGTGGGATAAATCGACTGGCTAATTTGCTGGGGATTTATTTGTCTCTTGTTTTCGTTTTTACAGAGGGCGGAATAGTTTCGTAATCTGTTTCGTTGGATAAGTATGAATTAAATAAACTGACCAACTGGTCTAATATTGAATAAGTATCCTTAATATAAAAAGTTGTAAAAAGTATACAAGTTTACGAATAAATTAAAATTGTCTGTTCAATTAATATGACGACGCTCACTTCATACTTAACATATACTCGTATTTCCTATCCTAAATAGGATTTTGAACTCCGACTCATCGGAGCACTGTGTGCCACGTTTCATACGCGATTGGAGTAAAATTTTCACATGTACAATGTTATTTACATTGTTATTTGATGGTGGTAGTCTCGGCACAACTGCTGCACGTATTTCTGCCGTAAAGCATCAGTGTTAAGCAGTTAGTTAAGCAGAAGACAATTAGTACTCAGGAGTAACAACGCATCCACATACAACCTCACTTTCATTCTAATTGATTCTAATTCTAATTAATTAACATCAGGGAGCGTGCAACTCTGTTCATGTAAAAAAGGAAAAAAAATCAATTATGACAGTAGGGTTTCATTACACAAAGAAAATATTAACAATTCTACTTGCGTAGTTAAAAAATAAACTTCTCTTACCTACCGCTCCATTTCGTATTTTAAGCCAATTTCACTTATATTTCAACCCCACTTCAATTCCTCTGCTATCGAGTTACACACGATTTACGATTGCTCAGCGAGCGTCTTGACCAGGGGTAATGTAGCGCGTGACGTCACGGGAATCCAATTGAAAATTGTACAGCGGTCGCTCGGGCGCATTTCTTAAGTGATGTTTTTTCAATGGTTTCCGATAGATTAGATAGGGTGAACTCAGAAGGACTGTTTCACAGAAAGACTAATAAGCTAACATTATGTGGTCTGTATACTCTACTTTTCATATAAAAACTAAGTCACTTATGCGTTAGACTGTAGGACAACTTAGGACGTCTAACTGTACGTCTGTAACTGTAGGACGTCTCGAGGTTTCCCTTTCTTCCCGGGTCTATCCTAGACGAGGTCGGAGGCATCCCCCGGCAATAACGTTGTGGAGAATGGCCCAAGGCGTCCGTACGGTTAAGAACCAAAGTATCACTGAGACAAACCTGGTGGTATGGAGGTAGAGTCTTATGTCAAAGACTCGCCTGCGACGGCACTACCGCTACACCTATTTCTGCCGTAAAGCAGCAGTGTGAGAACTGCTGTGTTTTGAAGCCTGTGGTTAGGCAGAGGACACCGGACAAGAGGCATTCCAACTTAGTCCTCATGAGTAGCAACACATCCACATACGACCTCAGATAGGAGTTTCGTCCTAGTTGATGTTTTCTGTGGATGTCCATGGGCTGCAGTGACCACTTAACATCAGTTGCCCTGCAAGCTCGTTTGCTATTCTTTTAAGATAAAAAAACATAGTACGACATCTAGGCAAATAGGTAGGGGATACACTACATCAGATCTTGCTTTAATAAATTTTCTCGCACGAGTACTTGTACGTACAAAAATTTGTTCGTCTGAGTTAGCTGCTGAGGGTTTTCTTGAATTCTTTCCAATATAACTATTAGAATGTGTGTCACGGGCTGCCGTCCCATTCCGGGAGGGTGGTCTGACATATCGCTTTTAAACCGCCGGAGAAATTTGTGGACGATATTACATTCGAATTGAATTTTTTCACTTTGACGATAGCTCGTGAAATTTTCATTTGTTTAATCAACGAATGATATTTTTTCTTGATCGTGTACAGTGTTTTAGTGAATTACGTACGTACGAATATTTTATTGGAAATGACCATTTCAAATTTTGTCCAAGTTGTTGCTGCTACAATTTTTTGTGATACTCGTATTCGTAATGTTATAATAGACTTCATGATCTGGGGTGTAAAAAAGACAGCTCTATTTCTTCCCCAGGAGTTGTTTTCAAAAAGATGAAATCAAGTATTAGTTAAGAACTAAACCTATCTACGTGGCATAATTTGTATTTATACAATAAAACAGGAAAGACGTACAATTTGCTATAAATTATATCTTATCTGTAACAAATATCGATTTTGTTTTTGTAAAGAATCAATATTCGTTCAACTCTATAAATTACCGAACACACTTATTATTAGGTTTAAAACTGTAGCCCTTTCTTCTTTTTATGTTAAAGAAGTAGTAAATGAGCGTGCAGGGCAAAAAAATAAAGAAAGAAGTGTTGCGTGTTCAGTGGTCACTGCAGCCCATGGCCATGGACATCCAACCTCTACCAGGACCGAGGTCTTATCTGATGTTGTTTGTAGATGCGTTGTAGTTGGAGTAGTCCTGAGGATGTCTTATCTTATCTAAATGTGTTATGAATGCCCTGTTCATCATCAACCCATTATTGTCCCATTGCTGGGCATGGGTCTTCTCTCCGATATGAGGGAGTTTAGGCCATAGTCAACCATGCTGGCCAAGTGCGGATTGGCGGACTTCACATGCCTTTGAGAACGTTATGGAGAACTCTCAAGCATGCAGGTTTCCTCACGATATTTTCCTTCACCGTTAAAGCGAGTGATAATTAATTCACAATACGGACATAATTTCGAAAATTTGTCATGTTAAAATACCTATAAAAATAAAATAAGCACAAAAAAGCAATCGTTTTAGATACAAATCTCCGTAATTAACACCGCGACAAGCTATTGAAAACCAATTTTCATAGTATTTTTCCCTGCACCATTGAAATTTTAATGAATGTGCTTTAGGGAGTCAACACTGAGCGTAGTTTCAATACATCGCTACAATTGAGCGTTTTATGAGTCAGCAGGCAAACACTGAGATAGATAGGAAGGGCAATTTTGATTTCGCAAAAAGGGAAAAACACTGGCCACTCCAATTTCACAGAGAGCTCACACAAAAGATCACCCACGTTAACTATGAATGGCCAGGAACAAGCACGCTATGGACACGAATGGAAATTAAAAAGAAAAAACATTCGAGAAACGGAAATAGGAATTGAATTTAAGTACATTTAAAATTTCCGACCCCTGGCTTTGACTGGCCGAAATAAAAGGATGCTCGTGTTCGAAATACGAATGTTTTTTGATCTCGTTCGCTCCCTTAACGGCTAGGCATTTGCGCCACGCGAATAAATGGATTATTTTCTTTCTGCGTTCCTTTTTTAAACAATTTTCGGGGCTCTTCTGTACAGATCCCGCGACATACTCATCACATGTCGTAACATAAACGTTTATTTGAGTTGTATGACTAGAACATAAGGTTTAAAATAGCCCGTTTTATTGTTGAAAGTATTACTTGTCGTTGCATTGTATTTCACTGAAGCGTTCCTTTTGTACTCCACAAACCAGTCTATAGCGACCTCATCTCGCTTGTATGTTACTTAAATCGGTTCATTGTGGGATGGTTTGAGCAGTACAATAAGACGGATCATTTTAAAGTAGCGGGTTAAGCAAAAGAGGAAACAAAACGTTGACAAGCGTGGGGTGCGATTGGATTAAGGAGGGTTGTCTTTATGGTTGTCGTACAATTTGGAAATTGACTCCGGGAATCTGTTTACGTGTGTTGCGGCGGCACTTTTTGTTTGTGGCGTCGGGTGTCAATTTTTCTTTCTGTATTCAATTTGAGAGAGACACTTCGGCCATTTTGTGGATTAGGATTTTTATTGCGTAACAATTTTTACGTACCGAATCGTTCCGGGATTACGACTTTTCTTTTGGCAGAGTATTCGCTATTTCGTTGTTACCTACTTCTTGTCTAAATATAAGAATTGGAAGGTATGCAATGTAATAACCGTGGAAACACATTTTCCAGATTAAAAAATTACTCTCTTAATTTACATTATTAATTACACGCTTGCTTTGTATCTCACAAATATTAAACGCTGTGTATCAGAGCTGTAATATATGAATGAATATTTTTATGTCGTAGAGTAAGTAGAGTAGAGTAAGGGTCTCAATAAAAATAATTCAATCGAAGGCTGGAACTTTCCGTCACGATTTCTCTATGTGAGTGCTTAGCTTAAGCAGTTTCTGATGTTTTGCCTAATTTGGGGATTTGATAATTATTATGGGATGTTTTTATTATTTATTTTTAAGAAACGCAAATAATTGCTACATAGAGATATTCAAACGAATGTTTGAAGACCAAGCAATAATGTAAATTTTTTCATAATTATAACTCTATTAGCTTGTGCTATGGACATCGTCCGCATAAATTTAGGACAAATAAAAGTATGGAGAAACGGGATACGACGCAAAATTCTCGGTTTTCCCGGTATAAAAAGTATTACGTATCTTGATTTAGGACAAGATCTATCTATGTGATAAATTTCAGAAAAACCTATAATCTAGTTGCTAAACTTATACCGGGTTATCACAAACTTTCACATTATATGTATAAGGGCTAATAAAAATAATATCCTGCACTATTTAATTCAAATTCAAATATTGTTTGTTGTACACCACACCAATAATAAAATGTAAACAGAAATGTAAACGAACAATAACAGCTGTGGCGGCCAAAAGGCGGTCTTATCGCTAAGGTAGCGATTTCTTCCAGACAACCTTTGGGTAGAAATACAATAGTAAAACTAGTCTAAATACTAGTAGTATTTAGAACTGTTTATAACATATTTACCGAATAAATACGTCATTTCGCCTTTACTTTAAATAAACCTAAATGCTAAGTAAGTTTAACTGTCAAAAACTCTGTCACAAAAATAGTTTTGTTAAATAACTTTACACAAATATTGTGAAGCGGGCCTTAAGTTGGATAGTAAAAATCGAAATTAATATCGTCACGACTAATGTAAACGTCATGAGTCTTCTTGGGCACTCGGACTGTTACATTATACGCTATTAGATATGTAACGAAAAGCAATACTATGACAAAACCACCCATATGCTCTGACAATCTCTGACAAATTATTCCGAGATGTCAACGACTTAATGAAGCGTGGGCGTGAACATTAATTTCCGAGTTTTCCGCAGCCAAATCGTTTTACTATCGTCCCCTTGACAAGCCATTCATCATTCGCGATCACTGCTTGCGATCTTCTGGAAATACTAAGGGATCTGTTTCATCGGGAAGGTGTAACGAGCTAGCGATTTTATTGATGTGGAATATTTCGAACAGCAGATTGTTAAATAATTTCACACACACACCCACATTCACATACACACCCATACATTCACACAAGTCACCACTCATATCTTAAAATCTTTTGTAAAAAGCATTTGTATCGAAATGCTGTAATCCTTTTTTAGATACATTTCATATTATGTATTCCATTTGTTACCTTGGTGAATGAGCGGGGTACACAGGTTTCTTAACCCAGTATGGGGACTCTTGCTATGTTATTTGTTATAATGTTTTTAATTAATAAAGCATTTTTGATTTGATTTGATTTTAATTGGATAATAGAAATTATGGTGGCAGATTCTTATGTCGAAGGCCCGCCTACGGCAGCCCCACCAACTTATTTCTGCCGTAAAGCAGCAGTGAGAGAACTGATGTGTTTCGGTTTGTAGGGTGTGGTTAGGCAGAAGACACCGGGCAAGAGGTTGTACAACTTAGTCCTCATGAGTAGCAACGCATCCACATACGACTTCAGATAGGACTTTCGTTTTAGTTGAGGTTTGATGTTGATGTCCATGATGCTAGTTTGCTATTATTATTTTTTTGAAGTGGTAACAAACAAAGGTAATTTTAATCCAGTGTATGTTGACTCACCATTTCAACCCGTACCATAAAAGCGCGCACACTGCTAATTTACGATAAACAAATACTCTACCACCATTAAATGTTAAAGTCAAATTTGGTGTAATCAAGTGCAGGTTACCCGGCTAAGGTAATGATGGTAAAATAATGACCACTGAGTTATGGTAAAATTCGATACCCGTAGAAACGGAATATTCAGTTATGTAGTAATGTCTGTTTAGTCGATGGTGGTAGAGTATTATGCCAACGGCTCGCCTTCGGCGGCACTACCGCAGCACCTATTTCTGCCATGAAACAGCAGTGTGAGAACTGCTAATGTTTAAGTTTGAAGGGTGTAGTTAGGCAGATGACACTGGACGGAAGGTATTCCAACGTAGTCCTCAGGAGTAGCAACGCAGACGCAACCTCAGGCGTGGATGTCCATGGGCTGCAGAGGCCACATAACATAAGGTGGCCTGAATGCTCGTTTGCTATTCAGATAAGATAAAAAAAAGAAAGTAACTACACGCGGTAACATGAAAGGCTCATCAATAAACAGACAGTGTGTTAAACAAAAGTTAGATCGGAAACGAATGTTTATAGGAAGTTATCATTGGCACTTCAGAGACGTCTCACCGGCACCGAACTGGATACCGTAAATCTGTTATATTTAAGAGATAAGTTTACAGTACGAGATTTGTTTAGATCGATCAGATTTTTACATTAACTGAATAGCAGACGAGTATGCTGGCCATAAGTGCATTGAAGGAATATCTGTTGTATGTTTGTGAGTATCTTTCACATGTTTAAAAGTTTTGTATTTTTATTACACATATTTTAACGGAGTAACGAGGGTTCAAGCCTGCTGACGTTACTGTTAGTGGTCACAGCAGCCCACGGACATCCACGTCCGATCGTACGTGGACGCGTTGCTACTCCTGATAACTGACAGAATGTTGGAATAGGTAAATGTGTTAATTATGTGTTAATTAGTGTAAGTGACATGTACTCGTTCTAATTGACAATAAATAAATAAAATAAAAATAAAATAATCAAAATAACCAGATTAAATGCCTCCTGCCCAGTGTCTTCTGCCTAATCACACCTTTCAGACACTTTACCCAATCGAAACAAAACAGTGCCTACATTGCTGCTTTACGGCAACAGGTTCAGCGGTGGCGAAGCCACCACCATTTTTTTTTAGTATAATAACAGAATAGCAAATGATCATGCAGGCCACCTGATATTAAGTGGTCTCTGCAGCCCATGGACATCCACACCTGAGGTTTTGTGTGGATGCGTTGCT
>DWKW01001723.1:0-12101 GCA_018250115.1 Doberes anticus | reverse complement strand
CTTTTTTATAATAACTTTTTATCATTTATTTTCTTATTTAAAATTAATAATTAATAACAGTTCCACTTAGATTATTTCGTTTACGTTTATTTAGATTTTAAATAAATAATGATCTTTTTTATAATAACTTTTTATCATTTATTTTCTTATTTAAAATTAATAATTAATAACAGTTCCACTTAGATTATTTTGTTTACGTTTATTTAGATTTTGTCACATAGTGATAACTATTGAAAACTTTACTTTAAAGTTGATAACAGCAATTAAATGTTAAAATCAATTTCTTTAAATGTTACACAATTACATTAAGATTTTATGTTACAATCATAAGTATAATTTAAGTATTATACAACGAAAATAATAAAATTGTCAAGTTTATAAGTGGATATAAAAAAAAACTATTCCAATGTTCCAATGTTCAAACATTTCAATTTTGAATAACACAAAATTTCCTACCCACTGACTTTAAAAAATAATCAACTAAGTAAATTCTCATCAACTTTAAGAATTATTGGTATAACAATATTTTTTTTGTATCTGAAATAATATCCGACAAGTACATAATAATTTTTGTTTTTAGTTAGTTATACTAAAGTACTGACACACTACGCGTACCAAGTCTATGACCATAATGCGTTGCCGAGAAGTTTAAATACAACAATAGATGCCTATTCGTTTATGCCGCATCGCGTCAGACTTTACTTTGAGATAATTTCGTTAATAGCGAACAGGACTTACGTAAGTATATTAATATGACTGACCTTTAAAAAAAAAACCGGTCGTTTTAGACAGCTGCCTTTCATGTTAGCCTCGTCCTAAGCCGAGTTCCATGACACATAGGAGATATCCTACCGCCTTAATAGCTACTTCCTTTCTTGCTTTTTGCTGTTAAGCCCACAACAGCCAAAAACTGACTGATGAAAAAAGTCCAATTTTTCCTTAACCGGTAACTATCTGTACTGACCAGTACCTATATTAAATGCGCGTACATTGCATGTCCGTTAGGTATTTAGTTGTTGTGTCTGCTTTTAAACCAGTGAATTTAATAATATCAGGGTAGTTGTAATGGCACTGAAATCATGTTTGCTACTCCAATAACATTGAAAAAATCTTCTACATTGTATGTACAATCTTTAAATATTTCATTCTTATTTAAATGCCAAAGATAATACTAGATTTACCTAACTAAGCCGATAATTATGTACTAATCTCAAAAAACTGCCTGTAATTTTATTAGGCAACAAGTATCGTTCTTATACCCGGATAAGCCTATTTTATTACAAGCTATACAAATATTTTTCCTTTCTGATGTTTTGTGTTTACATAAACTTTAAATAAAATATTCAATAGGCAAATGATATGAACCAGGAACAAGCCAGGAAATGCTACGATTTCTAACGATTGTCTAGTGTATTGTAAGTAAGGTAGAATAATCTTATGAGGAAATGAAAAAAAAACATTTTAAATCATCTGCCAACGGAGTTATGATGAATACAGACAGAACATGAATATTTTAATTATTTCCATGAAGTTTTATTAATAATAACTGTAGTCTTATATTTTTATTTGTTTCATAATTATTATCGGAACTTCAGCTTGGTAGAGTAGGACTTGGAGGAATCATCGATATCGCTAAATACTAATACCTACTAATAGGTAAATATCCGAATTCATAAGAACCTGTAGTAAGCAGCATTTAATGAAAAATCTGTGTCGTTACTTTCAGAACAGATCAAAATGCTCCTTCCCCATTGCTTAGCCATTAAAATTATATGACCGAAGCTATAATCAGCATTAAGTTGCTAAGTTTGCAACACTTATTGAAATAGGACAAAAATTCCAACTATAAGTATGTAACTTCTGTGTTGGAATGATGACATAAAATAATATTAACACTACCTAATAGGATAATTTACATAGCTCTACGTTGCTCTATAATTTGGCATTGCAAAATATGCGGTTGATGACAAAATTTTCAACCCTCGCTCTAATATTTTCAGCCTTATTTCCTAATCACATGTTGTATTTGATATGACTCTACAATAAAAAAATGTATGGTACTGATTAAGATAGCCCTGGTTTATATCAACGTTTTTAATCCGGAATGCGATATCGAGCTATTTATTGGTGTTTATTCTAAAAAATCTTACATTTTTTAAAATTTTAAAAATTTACACTAAAAACATTTGACAAACGTGCATGCGTTGAGGTTATGTTGACGATTCCACTGAACTGTTTATTGAATTACAGCTCTGTATTTCAGGGACACATTTTACATTGAAAATGAATTTGAGTTTTCAGCTCAGTTTTTGCTTTTGTAGCAGGTACAGAGTGAAGCACACTGACTTATAGGTTTCATGCTGAAGTTTGTTGACGAACTTTTTTCATAACTAACAAATACTCACTATTTGTATATCAACAATTTTGGCCACTCGAGCGTCAGATGTCAGTCGTTTCAGTTCTCTTGCAGGTATCACAGTGTGCGTACACGAAATCCGCTGATATCCGTCATAATCTGGTACAAGCCGCAGGATTACGAGACCACGCGACCGGCCGTCACCCACTAACGTAAACACCAAAACGTACCGATACCGATAAATCAAAGCGCACGATCCGCGATGTGAAATCCGCTAAATCCTTGCGGGGATCGCGTAAAAAATACTAGTATTAAAAACAGTCTTAAGTGGGCTTACGTACGCGGCGCGGAACGGCCCGCGCTGGCTCTAATCTCGGCCACTTCCCGGCGCAATTTGAACCTAACTCCACCACTCTATACATCATCCGGCGGCGCCCGCCCACCGCGCCGCCGCAGGCCCCTGTCGTCGTCTCCGTCTCTCTCGCGTATCTTCAAACTCTACCTTTCTCCCTCGCGCTGAAATCTCTGAGTTTTCAGTGCGTGCGGCGGCGCGGGGGACGCAGTCAGCTGGCCGAACTTATGCGGATAAAATCGACTTTTTATCGCTCGTCGTGACGCCTCGTGACGTCACTGTTTACCTCGGCTCAGCGTGGACACTACTGCATTAGCCACTTCGTGACGTGCTTTAATGCATTTAACGACTTTTTAATTGAAACAATATTTTTTTAATATTTTTATTTTATATTCAATTTAAAGGGTCTAAACTAAAAAAGGATATGAAATTATATTTAACGGAGCTTGTGTTGTTGACAATTGTGACTAGTGTAACGTTCATAGATTTGTAGCGCACTACATTCAGTAGAAAAACATTTATAATGTGATCAGTGTCAATGTTAAGTACAGACGGAAGTATTTGTATTACAGAGTTCATTTAATCATATCATAGGTATGTTTCCTTAGCGCACAAAATAATTGCAGTTTAAATCGCGCTTCGTGCAGCGGCGTCGTCCGCAATAAATAAACGAGCGTTCGCAACGTAAACAGATCGGGCGCATTAACCGCGTCGGCGTACATAAAGAGAGCGGTATAAATATAAAGTTCCCACTCGCTGCCGCGCAAACTTAGCTAAACAACGCCATAATTGCCTTCATTACTTAAATTACTGAAATTATTTATTCAAAAAGCTGGCAACATTTAGGCGCGGGTGGCTCCGCCCCGGCGTGCATGTCGGCCAATGGGGCGGCGGTCCGGAGCGGTGGGAGGGGCAGAGACAATATGGCGTCCGTGCCTTCTTCAAGTCGACGCCGGGTGACACAACTGACACGACTCTACTCCGTTTCTTAGCTACATTTTCATAGTCAAAGTTCCTGGTTTGTGTGTGTAATATAACTAGTATTGTTAATTACGTTGTGATCGCACGGTGGTGGTGGTATGTGGTTGGTCCTCCCGTCGGCCGCCGGGTGGTAACCGACGGCGACCACCCACGGCGATGAAACAATGCTGTTTATATTTCTTAATAACCAGTGAAAATTAGTTCCTTTAAAGCTAGGAAGAATATAATCTTTATAAGTTTTTCGTCTTCAATACTTTTAAATACGAAACAAATTTTAGAGTTGCCTTGTGATATGAAGTGTTATTATGTGTAAATAATCGGAGTAATTAAACAAAATAGCTTAAATTTATTACAAATATTTTAATTTTTGACAGTGCCTATAATATTACAGTTTTGGAATCGTTAATAGAATTGTTTGAACTAATTAGGGGAATTTATACATTTTTCTATAAGGTGTTAAACAAATATGTATAAAAATATTACACGATTTTTTAAACAAAACGTTGACTAATCTTCTACTTCAGGTTCTAATAGATTTTTGAGGCTAGATATCAGTGGGCACTACCTGGGACCGTTTTACAATCAGGATTTTCTTTACTTTTAGATACAATACAGTAACAATTTTCTTAACTACACATCTAGATGGAAATATCATAGACAAACCAAAAAAGCATACGAAAAGCAAACCGCAGACTTAGTTTCGTTACTATTTTACCATCAGTTAAATGTTTTAATTGGTGTTTTGATGGTAGAGCCTTTTAATTGATGGTAGAGCCTACTCTGCGCAACTTCTTCTGCAATCACTGAGGCGAATCGCAATACAGTTCTGGTCTGAACGGTGTAGTTAAAGTAGTCCAATCTAACATGAGGGATTCCAACATATTCCTCAGAAGTAGCAACGCATGAGCTCAGATAGGACTAGGTTCTATGTTAAGTTGAATGTCGTTGTCGGTGGGCTCCAGAGACCATTTAAGGTCAAGTAGCCCGATTTTATATTGCACGTTTGCTACTACTTTAATACAAAATTTTATACAAAGTATGATTGCTAAGGACTTACCATAAAATTACATAGAGTTTTGAAACTAAAACTTGATAACTACAAAAAACGTCAACGTATAAAAAGTATCTAGGTACTTCTTATAAATTATGTTCTTAAAATACGTATCGATTTTTTTTATAGGTAGATATGCTCTCTTATAGCCGTAGTAACAAATAATCGTATAATTTAAGTATAGCTAAATTACATGACATTTTATATTTAATTAAGGCTATATTAACGGATTATACAATTGTTATGACGGATCAAATGACCCTACATTTGTTTATAAGAGTAAAGTTTTTGATTTTCAAAAATTAAAGCAGTGGCAAACGAGCGTGCAGGTCACGTGATGTTCAGTGGTTACCGCAGCCCATGGATATTCACATCCAACAGGACCGAAGCCGTACGCCGAAGTCCGGAAATGGCTGCGTCACAATTTCTGAGGTCTAGCTTCCTGCCCAGGTTATAGTTCAGTAGTAGTACCATACGAGCTAAGAGGGAATAAAAGCAAGTACATTCTGCTTATAATAACCCTAACTGCTCATAATCCTAACTTGGCTGAGATGTAGTCAGGTAATAAAATTAAATTGACAGGTGAGTTCTTGATACATTACATACATACCGCTTGTTTACACTAGGTACCTAAATCTAATAAAAGAAGTGCCGGCAATACTTTATTATGTACCTAATATTTAAATAAATATTTTTAACTAAAAGAGGAAAAGTAATTCATTAGGTATTAACAAGCGTGCCTAAATTAGCTACTTAAAACAATTCATTTTCATATGCAAATCTTTTTTTATTTTTTATTATTTAAACGGAATAGGAAACGAGCGTGCACGCCAACTGATGTTAAGTGGTTACTGCAGCCCATGGACATCCACATCAAACCTCAAGTAGGACGGAAGTCCTATCTGAAGTCCTCCAGAGGACTAAGTTGGAACGCCTCCTATCCAGTGTCCTCTGCCTAACTACACCCTTCAAACCGAAATACAGCAGTTCTTGCACTGCTGCTTTACGGCAGAAATAGGTGCAGCGGTGGTGCCGTCGCAGGCGAGCCTGCAGCATAAGACTCTACCACTGTCTATGAACGCGGTCTATGCGGTCTATGACCTAGACAAGGTCTAGGTTAAAAATCATATAGGTTAGGCAATAAATAATAACACTTTTTCAAAATATTATTTGGTAAATATCATACCTTATGGACAAATTAAATAATAAAATAAAAACTGACTTCAGCTTGGATGCCTGACGTTGAATCACAGCAGAATACACTGGACAGGAGGCATACTAGGCTGGTCAAGAGCTAGAGCAAGATTGGTAGATTTGCCTATATAATCTGGATTCATACTAGAGTAGCAAGAGTTATGACTTATACAATGTTTTACCAGTTTTACCTTTTACCAGATACGTATTGCGTGTTTGAGCAAATGGTTCAAATAAAAATTATCTAATTAGTGTAGGTACCTATTGCTTAAAATATATAAGAATATTAGTATTTTTACCAACGCTATGCTAACTTCAGAATTAACAAATACACAATACAGAGATTTTGTAATAGATTAATGTACTGACCTATAAAGCAAATCAATAGTTCACGTTTAATGTTAGTGGGTAGATATTTTTAAATAATTTGTTATTGACAGAATAACAAACGGGAATGCAGGCCCCTTGATGTTAAGTAGTCACTGCAGCTCATGATCATCCACATCAAACCTCTACTAGGAAGTCCTACCTGAGGTTATATGTGGATGCGTTGCTACTCGTGAGGGCCAAGTTGGAATGCCTCCTGTCCAATGTCTTCTGCCTAACTACACCCTTCAATCCGAAATACAGCAGTACTCACACTGCTGCATTACGGCTGAAATAGGTGCCGTGGTCGGCCGCCGCAGGCAAGCCTTCTACATAAGACTATTAGTATTTACTAGATACTTTAACTTATATTCTATAAAGGTTCTGTTAAACGGTCCGAAAAACTCTTTTAATATCAAGATTTAGCATATCAATTAATTATTTTTATCAAATAGGTATAGGTAATAGGTATTCTAAATTAACATCAATGCAAAATGATTTTTTGTACTCCAATTAAAAATTGAAAGAGGTGCATAAAAATTAACAATATCAGGAAAATATAAAATTTTTCATCGTTACCATCAGAGTAGGTTTTAGTTATATAAGCGTACAGGACGCCAACCAAATGGGGATTAATGTACCTACTTCAAACGCCTTTGAGCACAGTTTAGCATAAAGATTCCTCATGATATTTTCTCTTAAAGTATAGCATGTATGAAGTTTATTTCTAAGGCGGCCATAACTTCGTAAAATGTGGGTCACAATAACCGTTAATGTTAACTATTAACTGTGTTAATAAACAGAATGAGTGAAGGTCAGCAGTGTGCCAAAGTGCAATTTTTATCGGATTAACTAATTTGTAAATATCTCTCTTATGAAAAGGTGCTTAAAAATAAAGGACATACGTAACAAACATTAAACTACATATATTGATTCATATAACTTGCATCGGATCTAGGTTGTCCCAAACTAATTACTTATAAACTAGTCCACTTAAATCAGTTTTATGGCAGTAGTAGTAGTCACTACAACATTCGTATCCAACTCTAATTCGGTGTAAGTCTCGTGTGAGATTGTACGTAGAAGCGTGATATGCCTGGGGACCAATTTCAACTCTGCATGTTTCAGTTAAGTCCATTAACTAGTCCTTTAAAGGACTAAGAGCTGTAAAAAAAAATTAAAGAAAAATAGGTGGCATACTTAGTCCAATGTCGAAGGTGTACGGTACCGACATTACCGACTGACTGTCGCAAAGCAGCTGTTGTCCTCGCCTTGTTGTGTCGCCTAGATAAGATGAGTTCACACTTAGTTCTTAAGACTAGTAAAACATCTGCATACACTCAGATAGGACTTCGGTGCGGCATTTAGTTTGGAAGTGGATCCCTATAAGTAGTGTCCACAGAACGTCAGATGACATGCATGCTTGTTCACTTCTCCTTAAATATAAAAAAGGTAACAAACATGATATTATTAGCAAGGCATGTTATTTCCAAAATTAAGGAAAAAATCCTATTGGCTACGATTACTTTCGTTAACATGGTGCAGAACTATCAAAAGCATTATAGGTAATATCGCGAGGAAACAACACGTTCCAATTTTCCATTGGATGATGACACGCTGTTACAAATAAAAGATGAAGAATAATTTACAATGAGCAAATAAATTCGGAATTCAGAGCAAATTCGAACAACTTGGATCGGAAACTGGACTTCCAGAATATGCTGAAATTCCTACCATAAGGCTATCATTGCTTTGATAAATCATTTACAGGTGGCCAATTCATATGGCTCGTACCGAAAGTCAATGACAATTTTTCAAAGAGCAACAATTTGTCTGATTAATCGAGCGTCGCAGATGTCTCGCCAAAAATAAAGGACTATTAGGGTCGATAAAGCCGCCATAATCGAGAATGAATCGAGAAGGGCATTCCCCTCGTCACGACGTAATGGATAGTGTTTATGCCTTTTTTTATTGTCAAATGAACAGTAGCGCCCGATTTGAATTTGTTTTTTAAAAGTAATCAGCGTTTTTTGTTGTTTTTTTATAAATAACTTGAGGATATCTTTTTCTTTAATCGGCAACGAAATACTTGTAGCATTTCTCGTGCTGCTACACTTTTGTGGATCGGTGCAGTGATATGCATGTTCGCGTTCAATTTAATTACTTTACGAAATGACCGGTGTAAGCAAAAATTTTTTGTAGGTTTCTCCGTTCAAAAATCAAAATTAAAAAGTAATGAATGATAAGTGACTTAAACAATTATTTTTAAAAAATTGTGAAAAGGTAGAAAAGTATATTTAAAATAAATTAAAGAATGTCTTTTAATCCACTATAAATACAATTATATATGACACATGGCATTATTAATAATTACCGCAATTTTAAAACAAAAACATGAAAGCATACTCAGCATTTGTGCCCAGTTAAACATAGATATTTTTATTGGAAGTTGGAATAGTTAACTAAAAATATTATATGCATGATTCGAACCTCGCTTTATGTCGATACATCAATCGCTGGGGCGCGAACCGTCGTTTGTTTGATGTAGGCCTAAGATGACGGATGGAAGTCACTTGAAGTATTTTCGAGTCAGGTGGTGATGTGAGTTTTGGTAAAAGTGTTTTAAAAAACTGGATCACTTACCTCCAGCCTAACGACTACCTTGGAAAGCTGCGTAGATATTTCTGTTCGTACATAGAAATAGTCTTCGAAACATTTCTTACCCAAATCAGGTATATGACTTATTCATACGCTGATCCTTCAAGTCCATGGTATTTGCCGTGATTACTGACTGCAAGGTTGATTCATCGTAAATTTTAATAGCTCTACATAAGCAGTTGATAGCAGT
This sequence comes from Doberes anticus, assembly GCA_018250115.1. Lineage (NCBI taxonomy): Eukaryota > Metazoa > Arthropoda > Insecta > Lepidoptera > Hesperiidae > Doberes > Doberes anticus. The sequence continues at coordinate 2,953 of DWKW01001723.1, read as the reverse complement.
GTTCAGTATACATGCGTTAATGTTGTCCATTAATTATGCATCAATTGCTTTCAGACATCGACCTACAAACCGCACATAATGCTTGCTAGTACTTGAGATCCATTGACTTAACCCGATACAAAATAGAGCTAAATGTAATTAGAATAATTACATTATATAAATTCAATAATAAATTCTTTTTGTAGAGAAAATACTCTTCGGGAGAGAAGAAAACGTTAAAGATGGAGCTATAACTCCATTATAAAACTTCATTGTTAGTTAATTATTTTCGATACTGTAATCATTTTCTCGTATATAAAAAAATTACAAAATATTTACACACTGGTTTTCATTAGCGGACAGATACCTAAAGTAAAAAAAATTTTACATGAGCTGCATTATGACATCAGTCTGCCGTAAATCAATAGTTTACTTCATTTGTGATTCGGTTTGAAGGGTGTGGTTGAAGGGGTTGGAGGAACACGCTAGCCAGGAGGCACTAACTTAGTCCTCTGGAGTAGCAAGGGAACCGCGTAAAACTTCATATAGGATTCTCCTGTTTGAGGTTTGATGAGGATGTCTATGCGTTGCACAGACCACTGACTACATCAGGCGTCATGCATGCTCGTTTGCTACTAAGTTAAAATAAAAAAGATCGAACAGAAGGAAAACTTCTTAGATACGGCTAAAACCAAAACCACCGGAAATTCAAACTTAATAATACCACACATTTTACAGCAACTAATCGAGTTATCAAAATGATCAATCAATGATATCTAAAGCTATTAAAAGGCACCAATAAAATATATTCGAGGACAAAATATAGAAGCACGTTTATGTTAAACTAATTCCATGGCTATAAAAGGATCAGTAACACGATAGTATATCTGATTGTTACTTGACAGAAACATTAGCTGTATACTTAAATGCACATTAATACATTGCGGACAGGGAGTATCAGATAACTTTATACAAAATTGCTCTTAGTTACCCACCTTATTTTTCCTATTTTAAGAGGCCGTCCTAGTTGAGGTTTGATTGGTTGCAGTGACCATTTAACATCAGGTGGCCTGCATGCGCGCTTGAAAAAAAAAACTTCAAAAAGTAGGAGGCACTCAGCTCAAACTGTGTGTACATATTTTTCGTCGTTCACGGGCGTCAATTTTCGTCTAAGTTATATTACGTTGACTGATGGTAAGATCCGATGGTAATTTTCGTAGCTGGAGAACGGAGCTCTTCGACGAGAGATAGCAAATTGTTCGCGTACTACGAAGTCGTTATTTAGTAGTAGTAGTAGATATTTGATTTCAACAGCGACCGATTTTTTTTATTTCTGCTCTAAAGCAACACTGTGAGAACTGTTGTATTTCCGTTTGAAGGGTGCGGAAAGGCAGAAGACACTGGACAGGAGTCTGGTCAGGAGTAGCAATGCATCCACATACAACCTCAGGATGTGGATGTCCACGGGCTGCAGTGACCACTTAACATCACTTAACAACATCATAACTATTCCGACAAAAAAAAAAGTTACTAAAAGCATTTTATTTAAAAACAAAACCCGTATATTTATACTTCGTAGGTTAACGCGGTTCATTCTCTCATACATATTTTTGATCTTAAAGACCGTTAAACAATTGTACACAGATGACCTAACGCTGATACTAAAATGATATCTTGTAACCTGCTCAGCCATAAAAGACAAAAACAAAACCTATCCGTAATAATACAAAAGCCTACACAAGAATATAAGCTACGGATACAAAATCAATCAATCATTAATCAGAAACTTTGTAGTCATCTTGTTAGTATTCAAATCAATATAAAGAATCTGTGACTATCAAGATGATGCCAGATTAAAATAAGAACTTAATCCTCCGGATGAAGAAGACTGAACTTGACCTAGGTCTATATGAATAGTTGTCTGCACTGTCATTATCGTATGTCGCTTATAACGATATGTAGCTAAATAAAACTCAAAACATACAAAGTTCTGGTGCAGGACGGGCACACGTCAAGTCGGAAGTTCGATATGCCAATTACGCTATATTTGTATGACTACTGACAACCGACTTTGGCTGTAAGCCTCATGCTAAAAGTCTTTCAGCGACGAACCTACAAAGACTCGATAGTGGTAGAATCTTATGTCGAAGGCTCACCTATTTCTGCGGTAAAACAGCAGTATGAAGACTGCTGTGTTTCAGTTCAAAGGATGTAGTTAGGCAAAAGACTATACAGGAGGCCCAACTTAGTCCTCGGGAGTAGTAACGCCGCATACAACCCCGGTGACCACTTAACATTCAGTGGCCTGCATGTTCTTTATATAATCTGTTTATATAAAAAAAAGCTCACATAAGCAGGTTAAAGTTGCAAAAGGCAGGCCACATTCTTCGACGGGGAAAGAGATACTCGAAAGACGACCATGTAATACTCGGCCATTTCATAATAATAAAATACGTAAAGGAATATTCCTCCCTCTCCTTCTCGTTTCTTAGAGGAGACAAATACCCAACTTTGGACTAGGTTAATGGTAACTGGTAGTGTTTATTTCTTGAATTATTATTATATTATAAACGTTCTGTAATGCAATGGACTCAAAAGCCTTATTAGTATGATAACACCGGCGTTGGTAATTGCAATGCGCTATCAAGATGCCAGCTGGATTACCGAGACTGACCGATGGCTCTACTCGCTTCAATATGAGAGCAGAGTTAAACCTCAATGAAGATATCTGAAGCTAAAAGCTCAAATATTACGTAGTGAAATCGGATGTTAACGGTTAACTTGTCAATTTTAATTTCATTTTTAATTTAATTTAATTTAATTTTTAATGTTAACAGAATAGCAAACGAGCATATAACATCCTCTACTACATCCACATCAAACCTCTACTAGGATGAAAGTCTTATCTGAGGCCGTACGTGGATGCGTTGGTACTCTTGAGGACCAAGTTGAAGTGCCACTTACCCAGCTATGC
>DWKW01001722.1:0-12103 GCA_018250115.1 Doberes anticus | reverse complement strand
CTGCGGCGAGCGCGCGCGGCGGCCCGCCATGACGGCGAAGGAGGAGCCGCGCTCGGGCGGCGCGGGCGGCGCGCCCGGCCCGCACACCGACGCGCTCGCCAACCCGCTCGTCACCTCCGACACGTGACACGCGCTCTCTTCTGTGCTCTGCTGTATCATTTTACGTACACTTAATATCCTCTCTGCGTTACATTTTATTTAAAAATATTTGGTTATTCAATTTCTTTATCTTTTCTATGCTATTTAAAAACAGTTTGATAGAAATATATGTGCCAACTTTACTACAATACGTAGTATTCAAATTATTTCTGACAAGGTTAAAACTTTTAGCTCCGCAGTAGCCGCTCGAATCATTACATAACGACTTACTTAAATTAGGTAGTGGTAATTTATTCGATTCCGCTGACGTGATTTTAGTACTTTTTGTAGATAGCTACTTTTCCTTTTCTAACAGCACAACTACGCCTTACGTAGCAGAGTTAATAATACTTAATTTTAATTATCCATAATAATTTGAATAGTTCGCTTCAATAGTATTTTTAAAAGAATCATGTTTGTTTTTATTCACTTAATAGTCCAAGTTATAAGATTTTCTTACAACTTCGGACGCGTATCCGTTCGTGACTTCCGGCCGACTGTTTGTCTTGAGTATCGATTTCGGCGGATGTGGCGGTGCACGCGTGTCTTCAGACGTCGCACTGTGTACGGTGGGTGTGGAGTGTGAGGTGTGCATTGCGTGTGTATTGTGTGCGCCGTGTGACGTGTGTGTGGTGTACGACGTATTGACGACGTGTGAGGCATGTTGACCGTGTTGATTGTATGTGTTAAGCGATGTGTGATGTGTGGGGTGAGCTAGCGAAGCCGCGGGCGGCGAGGGCGGTGGTGAAGCGTCGTCTTCATCAGGCTCTGCCTCCGCGTTTCCTGCGTCGTCCTGTGAATATAATCATATGTATAATTTAATATTTTATCTTTAGATTACACTTAAAAAAAAGTTATCAATAACACCATAAAAATCATTAGATAACTTTAAATTGACAACGCATGTCACCATCTTCTTCTCCAATCCATGTCACAGGTGCAAATCCGACTCGAAGGACCTTTTATTTGCATTGTTTGTCGCCCATGTCCTACTGGTTCTGCACCGTAAAGCGCGCGCCGTCTGCATGCGTCCCTGTTTGTGTAGTGCGCCCAAAGTGAATACATACGTGGTCGTGCTGCGTGGCGCGCCGCTCGAAGTCCCGCTCGAGCTGCAGCGCGCGCAGCTGCTGGTTCTGCACCGCCGAGCGCGCGCCGCCCAGCGCCACCAGCTGTGCGATGGCTGCATCTCTGAATGTACATAGGTTTTGTGTTACATAATAGATTTAAATTTTATACGACAAATAGGTATAAAATTTAAATCTATTAATAGTCGATTATAAAGGGTAATAATATTACTGCATTGCATTTCGAACATAGACGAAGAATAGAAAAGATACTTTAGCTAATAATTTTTACAATTGATATGAAGTAAACGTACTTTAAAATAACAAAATAAAAATTGGAGTTAATCTACATTATGATATTATGTTCAAATGCGAAATCATTGAAAACCAGTTAACTTTTACGTGGTCAATGAAACGGAAAAACTCTTATTATTCAAGGTTTACGACTTCATAGAGACCTTCTATCATTGTTATCTAGACTAGAGCACAATCGAGGACATACCTGCGTGCCCTCGCCTGCGCCCGTCGGACCTCGGCCTGTCGCTCGCGCTCCTCGCGCTGCCAGGGGTTGTGGGCGGCGGGCACGCGGCCCCCGCCCGCGCTCCCCGCGCCGCCCACCGGGTACATCGACACTGCCGGCGGCTCCGACGCGCTCGCCACGTATCGCTCTGGATTCATGTTAAATAATACATAAGACGTCGAAACTCTTAAAACCATGTTATATTTTCCTATTGAGGAGATGTAATGTGCTGTGGAAGAGGATCTAGGTTTCAGCCGTAATTCCTGCAGCCAGGAATCTCCGCGCCACAGTTAAGATAATTAAGGTCGAAAAGTTAAAGCAAAATATTATTACCGTCATCTTGTTGGATAGTCGAGTTGCTTTGCATTTGCATCTGTTGCTGGTGTTGAAGCTGTAATTGCTCTTCTAATTCCGCATCAGATTTCCTCGCTCCCTATAATAAAAATCATAGAGGCTACTAACGAAACAAATATAAATAATTTATGAATCATCATACATAATAATTAAGTAAAAGTTTTACCATAGGTTTTGGAGCAACGGGCGGCTGTGATCTTTGTGGCGAAGGAGGACCAGGCGGATGCCAATCATACCTGTAAAATTATTCAGTGATATAAGAAAATATAGCATAATTTTTTTTAGAAAAATGATTTGGAAATGTTTAAATTAGAATTTCGTAACAAAATTTAAAGCTCCTACAACATTATTAGCTATATCAACTTATGAGGGATAAATCCAAACATTGTAGAATGCTTATGTGTTTATTGTCGCCACACATGATTCTGACGATTGATGACAGCTGCACGATAAACCTAATACCGCAATATTGCTATACAGACTCTTTTTCATACGATATGGCTTTGTGATCAATGCCCAGCTCTACGTCAATGTCGTAACTACCAACATGCTGATCTTTCTCGACCTTTTGGAATTGGAACAAACATAGAAATATGTTCAATTTAATTGAACGGATATTACATGGAAATAGAAAAGCTGGTGTGATTTAGAAATGGAATCCAATATTAATACCTCTGTTGTTGGTGCTGATTGTGGTACCCTTGCGGCGGCGACTGCATGTACTGCTGGTGGTGGTGCGCCAGCGGCAGCTGAGGCGACTGCTGCGCCGGGTAGTGCCCCGCGTGCACGTGCAATTGCTGCTGCGACGCTGCTAGCTGTTGCTGCTGTAGCAGCTGATGTTGTTGCAGCTGCTGCTGGTGTAATTGCTGTTGATGTAGCTGCTGTTGTTGCTGTTGTTGTTGCCGCCTCGTTACTTCTTCTGACATTTCCGCTAGCTTTGCTGCCCGAGCGTTCGCTGCATTAGATTGGTTTGTCTGCAATATATTTAATTTTCATGCTCAGGTGGAACTATGACAAACGCATGTATTTTTAATTTGCATGTTGTTAAGTTATCTGTTTATTAACCTGGTGATGTAAGGTTGCAGTACTGTCTGTGGGCGACTCCGCGGCGGCCGTGAAGTGAGCCGATTGTGGACGATTGCTGCCAGTCGAACTACGAAGAGATGACCATCTTAAATGATAACAATATATTCTTATTATTTTAGAAGTAGTAGTAAAATTGTATCTTCACAGCTTATTATCTAAAATATTAGTAAAGATTCAGTTAATTTTTATATTTCTCTATAGTCAGACACAATCACTACAAAAGTTTTGTTTAAATATGATGCCATTGTAATTCTTTCAGTGAATTAGGCTCGAAGGAAAAATTTAATACTTTACCTGTGCTGTGAGTGCACCGCAGCCAGGTTCTGGTAGAAGGCGTCTGGCTGGTGCGAGGCCAAGTTGTGGCTACTGCGCGACTTGTGCGCCCACGAGCCTGCGCCGCCGCTTACCGAGCCACCCGCGGCCCCGCCCGGAATTACGCCGCTAATAACATTGTGATATCCTAGTAATGTTGGCCTTATATTATCAGAAAAAGAAGTTTATATAATAGTAAATAGTGAAACAAGTCTACCATTAATTACGTTTTAAATCTTTCCCAGAAATCAGATTCCCAAAAAACATGAACAAAATAACGAATTTCTAAAAATTGGTTGTACTATTTATCAAACTGTAAAAGCAATACAAAGTCGTTATAATAAAATTGCATTGGTAATAAAAAATATTCATGAGATCTGTAGAAATAAAGACAGTTACCCAAGAGCGGAAGCGTGTGGCGACGCGTGTGGCGAGGCATGTTGCGGGGCGTGTTGTGGGGCGTGGGGCGGCGCGTGGTGGTGTGCAGCGTGGTGCAGCGCCGGCGTGCTCTTGCTGGGCTTCACGGGCTCGGCCGCCAGCCGCGCCGGCAGGTCGCGCTCGGACGCGCGCCGCAGCGCACCTGCTCCTGCCGCCCCTCCCGCGCCTGCCGCGCCCGCCGCCGCACCGCTCGCTGGGAAAAAAACCAAATGTTTTAGCCCTAAGCTTCGAGTGTGAATCAATATACGGAATTTCAAACACAGGACGAGTTACATTGAAATTTTATTATTATAGTGAAAAACACTAGATCGACTAACGACTGTACTAAAAGCAACAACACTATTTATAACTTATGCTAAACATAAAAAAATACGACACGTGACATCAAAAACATAAAATAATAAAAATAAATTAAATCGCTACAGTGAAATATTTATTACGATAACGCTACGACTAAAGTGCAAAGAAAAAATAATAACAACGAAACGCCTGGAACAACGAAAAGTAACAACGAATTATAGATTTATCTGCACAACGACAACGGTGAGAAAAAAAGAAATAAACCGACAGAACTCAATTCAAATGAACAGAAAGGTGTAGGCATGCATTCGGCCATAACACACCTATTTCATGCGTGCAGGGGACTCTTACGCGAGGAAGGGTCTGCGGGCGCGCTGACGTCGGGGCAGCTGGCCGCGCGAGCCTCGCCGCCGTTGCGCATCGTGCTCGCGGAGGCGACGCTCGACTGATTCGACCTTAATTTTATGGTATCCAAAGTTATCGTCCTCGGCTTCCTATCGACGATCTCGTTGAAGACATAGCTCCCGCTGTTCGAGGCGTAGTTGTCGGAGTGCTCCTCGGACGGCAGGTTAGGCAGCTCGAACTCGTTCCCCTGCGCCAGCGTGTCCTCGCTCCCGCGCGACCCGAACTGCGACCAGTCCTCCAGCTGGATCAGGATGCTCTTGACCTCGTCCTCTGACATCTTGCCGGTCTTGCTCTCGCTTGTTTCGGTCGCGGTTCGATCGTACAGCATGTCCGCCAAGCTGGCGCTCAAAGGTAAGCTATCCTTGATCTTTAGGTCGACTTCAGGCCGGGTGCTGAGATTTGGACTCGACTGACAGTATCTCTTGTAATTCTTAACGCAGTATCTTAGATTCATACTATTAAAGTGTTTCGCCAGCGCTTTAACTTTACCGAATGCCGGTCTGTACTCGTCTGGCGATTTCCACGATTTTCTATCGACGCTGTCTAGTACTTGCTTCGCTCCGATCTCCGCGGTATTATTTACTACACTTTTGGCATATACTTGATTCTTATGAACAGGTTCTTCGTTTAATGATTCGCAAGTTGAGAGCGTTGATAGACCTTCCGTGTCCTCAGATTTACTCGAAAGCGATCTCGACATATTGAACAGGGCCCTTTTCAAACGACAGTGCATATTTACTATATTTTTCGATTCATCTTTAAGATTTAAACTCAATTCTAGCTTTCTATTTACAGGAATTACGGAAGGCAACATTGGTTTCGATTCAGGTTCTAGGGGGGAGGGGGAGGAAGAAGTTTGACAGGTAGCGTCAGCAGTTTCGGGCTTCGATTCCTCGGATTGATCGAACGATAAAGACGGAAGGATTCGGCGTATCTTCGGTGTCGGAACCTTGTCCGGAACAAAGGTATCGTTCTCAAATATAACAGGTTCCGAATTCGGTTCATCAATGAATGGAATCTGTTGAGTTTCCGGCTGCGGTGATCGACAGCACTCACAAGCACTTACACATTCATCGATACCTGTACATCTTCGTCTGTATGGCTCATTTTCCTTGCTGCGCGCGTTAAACAAGTCTAGCGTCAGCTTAGTATCTATGGGCTTCATCTGCGGCGGCAAGCAAATTGGCTCACCATTCTCACTGGACTGCTCGTAATAAGCAGGTGGGTCTGGGACAATCGGAGGTACTTCCTGAGGAACGTGGGTGTCTTGTCGATTACTATTACGATCGTCTTGAAGTTTCTCATCGGTGTCTTCACAGGTGAACGTAAAAATTGGTATTTGCCGCGGAGTTGGCGGTCCACTTCTCAATTCTAAGGGACAGCTAGGGGTCTCCGGTGATAAATCTTTCTGAAGCTGATCATTTTCCCGATCTAAGGTTATAATGAGCCTAGGAATGGAGCCATGGTAATGAGGTCTTAACTCCTCACTGTCATCCGTACTGGACTCAGTCGACTCGTCTCTTAGAAGACGGCACCTATTGTGACAAGGACGCCGACCGTACCCTGGAATAGACAATCTCATAGAAATTTACAATAATCGTAAAAATATTTTAGGAGGAAGCAAAATAAATTTGAGGACACCGTAAAATAACCACAAGGTAAACGAAAAAAGAGAAAAAAATAAATAAAAGAATAATCAATGTAAGAAGACGAGGACGGTACGAAAAGCAGCAACTCAAATGAAAGGAAGTGTGGTAATGTGTGTTTGCCTGCGGTGGCGAGCTCGGTGAGCGGCGACGCGGGCTTGAGCAGCGCGGGGTGCGTGTTGATGGCCTTGCCCGAGTTGCGCCGCGCGCGGTCCTCGTACGGCACCTCGCCATCTACTTCCATCCCATACATCGTTTAAATAACACCTCCGAAACACTATTTAATTAACATCGATGCTGAAATAGTTATGTAATGTATCTAAATGTACGTAAGATTTCTCTGCAATTATTAATATTAATTAACAGTGTAAAATATTATAGCGATACAATACTATATATAGCTATACAAGAATACAGGTGTTAAATGATAGCTAAAGATTTGGAAAGTCCACGCCGAGTGTGTCAGCATGGGAGACTATGACTTTAACCTGTGTCGCTTCTGAGAAGAAAACTGTATACAGCAGTGGGACAATAATGGGTTGATAACGGTAATTGGTGTTGTACTGAAGGTTGTTGTTAAGTAATGAATTAGAGAATCAGATTTGTAAAGAAGAATATGTGTTTTTTACAATGGTTAATTGCGACGGCTTTAAGATTAATTAACCGTTAGAAAGCACATCACAGGATGTCAAAGTCCTTTAAATTTACACGAATTACACTTTTGCGCGTAGAAGACACTTGCATACATGCAATAATAACATGTAACACAATGTTCAATTAATCTCAATATAACTGAGCGAACAATAACATTGTATAGTACAGTTAGAGAAAACTAGTGTCTAAAAAATTTTTTTTAACAAACCTTGTCGTTGGTTATATGCTGGCTGGTGCAACAGCGTAGCCAGACCGTGAAGTACTGCGCCTTGCTTGGCAACCTCCAGCGTCACGGTTGGTCCTGTTCTCACGAGATATTCTGCTGCCTAAAATAATAAATGAAATTATTAATTAAAAAGATTTTGTAAAATTCTCCTTTTGATGTTTAGTAGAACTTGCATTCCAAGGACATATCAATCATGAATATAAACATCGAAAACAACTCGATGGCAGGTTGGTTTTGGTACATATACAAATCTTCAATCCTTTAAAGAAAATGCATCAACTGATTTGTGTTAAAGAAGTAATTGTGACGATAATGCTGTCAACAGTAAAACTCTTATATAAAAGGAGAATTTATCCTTCGCATAATAGTTTGTAAGTTACCTTCTCCTGCGTAATGCCGACGAGTGAATGGCCGTCGACGGAGAGTAGCTGGTCGCCGGCGGCCAGCCGCCCGTCCGCAGCCGCCGCGCCGCCCGGCACTACTGACTTTATGTAGATGCCCAGCTTGCTTTGACCCGCGCCCTGTACCACAGTTATTCTATATCTGATGATCTCTTTGTGAATTTGTCCGAGATGTTGAAATTAAATTAAAAGTAAGCATATACATTTTTTTTTCGATAGTTCTGATCTGCGGAAATAATTGGAGTATTGATATTGAGAGCTGACATGAAGTTTAATTCAGAATGTATATTTCCTGAATTTTAGATCGAGCCAAATCAAGTTTTTGAAAATGCAATTCCAAATTGGACATTTAAAGATGGAACAATGATGTACGATTAGTGACGCGTATTGAATAATATTGTGAGTGATCCGTGTTCATTGGGTGATGTTGGCGTGTACGTGCGTGTTACCTTAGCTGCGACAATGCTGAGCCCCATGCCGTTGGCGTTCTTGTGCAGTGTGACGAGGGCGGGGCGGGGGTCGTGCGTGGGACGGCGCGCGCGTGCGGCCAGGTACACGGTCCACAGGCCCAGCGCGTGCGGCTGGTGCGCCAGGCGGCACAGCCCGCCGCGCTGCAGCGGCGCTACGAACTCGGCCAGGCCGGGCGGCACGCCGCGCACCACCTCCGCACTGAACCCGTCGCCCGGGATCAGCAGCGCCGCGCCCAGCCACGAGCTCTCCTCCAGACGGATCTGTGCATTAACACATCACAACATTCATATTAATACTAGTAACCATTATGGTAGAAAACTAATAAAATATAAAATAATTCGACTACAATGTATTAAGTCTGTTTATTACTCTGTCGTATGGGTCAAAGATTGTTGTATAGGTTTTTTTCACATTACATTTCGTGTTCTTAATTATAACTAAGTGTGGTTTACTTGTATTTAGTTACCATGGCATAAAGGCAACAAAAGGGGTCACATAACTAAAACAATAGGTCATAATTATCTACAAAGTACTAAATACTGACAAAATTTTCACTGTTCCTTTAGTTAAAAGAAGCCATTGATTAAAGAGTAATTCTTAGTGAAAAATATTTTAATAAATAAAATGCGTGTAGTGCCATTTAATTTCATACAAGTGTGCGCAAGACATCATGACTAAGACAGTAATAGGTCGATAGCAGTAATCTGAAACGGTAGATTACCTCCCTGCCGTCGGCGCGGTACAGCTCGTCAGCGTGCGCGCGCGTGTATGCGACGGCCGCGTCCACGACGTCGGGCGGCGCGAGCGGCGCCAGCAGCGCGCGCACCTGCACCGAGTTCAGCTTGCAGCAGCCCTCCAGCGCCGCGCACGCCTCCTCGGCCGAACGGTACTCGCCTTGGATCAGTCGCGCTGTGGGTAACAAAGGGACTATTATATTCCACTATCTTGCGTTGTCTGCCACATAAACCAGAACACTGGTATAGATAACACACACAAAACAGCAGTGTTTCTACTTTTCTGTTACGGTTTGATGTCTATAAGATCTGATTAAGCTAATCTAATCCATGTAATTTATCTTCTTTTCATCGTTAGGTACTTAAAGCAAAATCCTGAATCGTAAACGTGTGTATATCATAAAAGTGTAGAAATTATTCCTGCAATTTCGCAGTACTGCGCAGTAAATGCGTTTTTCCATACCAGCCTGGTGCGTACGCGCGAGGTGGCAGTCGGCGGCCAGCTCCAGCCCCTGGCGCTCGGCCCAGGCCGCCAGCAGCGCCAGCCGCGCTGACAGCGCCGCGCCCCACCTCACGTTCACGCTGCCCGGTTCCGTTACCAGCTAAAAGATAATAACAATATTATAAAACACAAAATTTATAGCACTCATTGAAAGAAACTTAGTAGTCAAGTAAAAACCTTTTTTTAACAGTCTTTATTAACTATGTGATTATCAACACGTTTTTTCGGATCAAATGTTCAAACAAATAGTCATTACTGTCGGTACACTCCTACGTTGGATGTTACGGTTTCGTATCATCCAACGTGTATCCGTGTGCAATTTTAAGAAAATAGAAAAAATACATGTGACAACGCTCTCCGAAGAATAACAAACGACGTAACGAGTCACCTTATTGAAGCAAACGGCATTAATGTAGTGGAACAAGTGCGAGAAGAGCTGGATAGTGAGGGCGGCGTTGACGCGGCAGCGGCGCAGCAGCACCATGGCGGCGGCCAGCGTGCGCAGCGTGGGCGCCGTGGCGTCCGTCGCGTCGCCCGTCGCGCCGCTCGTCAGCTCGCCCAGCGCGCGAGACAACTCCTCTTGGAAGCACGACACCAGGTTGCTGGAGAACAGACATATTTCAAATTTGAATACTAAAATGTAACTTTTTGGGTAAAAGACTGATAAACAGGAATAAGAGCCACCTGATTGTAGGTGGTCAGCGTCACCTACAGACATTTACAACACCGGAGGAATCATGCGATGCCAGTTTTCTTTTAACGCTTTTATTTTAAAGAAACCTATGTTGTCTTATCTTATGTGAATGCCTCAAAGGGAAGCTCGTTCCATAGCTTGCGCGTTCGTGGTAAACACGATAGTGGAAACGGAACAATTGGTGACTGCAATGTGCCCTATTGGTGTTGAAGGAATTCTCTCTGCGGTGGTGGAAGGGCAACGTTGGCATCACACCATCCAGTCAGGAAGAACTCTCACACTCTCATAGAGGCGGTAGAAGATACACAGAGCAACTATCCGTCGGCTTAGGTGTTAGAGCTTATTATGGTGATTGATAGTGAGCTAAGTGGGGCTTTGGGTAGACAATACTCCATATAGAGCCTGAGTTGCGCCTTTAAAGCTTAAGCTACTGTTTCGATATAAAGTACCAATTAACTTTATTCTATTGTCTAGTATGGATAGTGTCTAATCTCTTGTAAAATATGACGAGACCTTGCCTAGGTTAATAACATGCAGCAGTACGTGCAATAGCGACTATTTTTGTGGCCGATGCGAAGTATTCGACATACACCCCTTTTATCAAAGTCAGTTGAGCTTTGAATATTAAGTCATACAAAATTCTACCGTACACATAGTTAAATACTCTGGAATGCGACTAAAATTATCATTCCACTTCTTATAGTTTATAAGTATGTTAAGATCACTCATATACATACAGACATCTACAGTGGCACGAGAAGAAGTAAAAGTACACATAAAAATAGAAACATTTATACCTAAATGCGTTCTGCACAGTTGTCGGCAATAAATCTTGAGCTTGTGTTGAAAATGAAGATATATATCGATCACATTTCAAGAAGTGTAATAATTCACTAGCATTCGCCATCCAGAACGCCTGAGCAGCGGAATCTGTACATCGTTCCTAGAATTACAAAAAAAAAGTTTGTTTAGTAAACTCCATACATTTGAAATGATATATTAAACATAAAATATTAATTCGATTTTAATGGGAATTTTTCAGTCATAAGTTTGGGATACAGCTCATACAGGTCCATACATTTGGTAGGTCAAATTTTATTTTTTGATCACAATGCGGCGACAACGTCGCGGACGAATATCTATTGTTTTCATGTTACCTGTACAGTAGCGTGAATGAGGGTGGCGACGTGATGCAAAAAGGCGGTAAGTTTGTGTGCTCGCTCCGTCGGAGTCAGTTCCGGTCGGTAATGCGTCGAAGCGCGGTACCTGCAACGTTATTCATGTTCGTCAATCTCGTGTCATTTTCAATTTACTTAGTCTCATTTTTTTATCTTATATACGATACTAAATGAAAAAAAAAATATTTCCTAATCTGTTTTAGTACCTACTTTTATCTATTCATTGATATGAATAGTGTACAATCGAATATATTTTGATGTGTTTTTTTAGATTAATGATAAATGTGTCACGACTATTACAATTACTAGATGATATTTGGTAAACAATAGAGAGAGCTATGCTCGGTATTTCTCTACGTGATAAAATCATCAGTAATTATGAAAGCCGTAGACGAACGAGTCTCACGCAGGCCACATCGTTCGACGGGCCGATAACTTTGATACTTTGCTTTTGCGGTGAAGAAAGGCACCGTAAGAAAAATGTTCATTCTCCTAATATATACTTTGCCAGCGTGGTGGCGTGTGATCCAAATCGTGTCTCTTATGAAGAGGAGCGACAAAACCTAGCACAGTGACATTAGTAAGAGTGTAGATGTATGTATATCACCTGGCACAGAGGTAGAGCGTATAGACGGGCGCGAGCTTGAAGGCGGGCGCGTGCGGGTCGAGGCGCGTGATGACGGCGTTGAGGAACTGCGCCTGGCCCGCCTCGGGGAACTCCAGCACGGCCGGCAGGATGGCCTCCTGGCCCGGCCGCGCGCCGCTCGCCATCGCGTTCAGTCTGCAAAGCGCGCACGTCAATGTTGCGTGCCATCTTGACTTGCAATAGTCGGCATTTCGTTTAAGTTGTTATATAAATTTTGATACGTAATCGTATAAAAGACAAATACGATGACGAAGAATCGTCACAGGTTTTACTTTTAATTTTTTTTTTTATGTTGAGTGATGATGTTAAGTGGTCTCTGCAGACCATGGACACG
>DWKW01001721.1:0-12103 GCA_018250115.1 Doberes anticus | reverse complement strand
TTATTTTGAAGGTGTTGGAAAGCTCACGTAAAGTGATCACTGTAGCTCATAGATATCCACATATATCTTCAAATAGGACCGAAGTCCTATTTGAAGTAATACGTGATTGTGTTGATGGTCTTGACGACCAAGTAGAAAATGTCTAAGTGTAACACACCTTTGCAAATACAGCATTGCGGCCACGTCTGCTTTACGGCAGTGGTGAGCAACCGCAGCCTTGGTTATATCCTACATAACTCTACCTACATCACAATAATTAAACTCTTTTTTATTTTTATTTAAATATTGACAGAATAGCTAACAATTCAACGAATGACATCAGATTTATATTATTAAACCAGGATAATTTCTGTAATCAGGTTATGACTTAAAACTTTTATCTCATGGTATGATCCAAATATCACAATTAAAGTAAAAACGTTTTTTTTGCTCCACGTTCACGGTTATATTAAGTTGAACATTGTTAACTATCAATCGTCTACATCATATCTTACCAAAAATAAAAGTAGCTGGGAATAACATGAAATATGAAAACAAATTCAATACGAATGTTAGGAAAATAGCAAGTGTTTTCTATTTATTTATAGTGAAACTGAATCAGAGTATTTGAGAAGGAAATGTATCAAAACATCAATTGGTCGGATAACACGACACGTTTCGATCTTGAAACGTGATCGAAATAGTAACAAACGAAATAGTTTTTTTTTTAAATATCAGTTTGAATATTTTCTAAGCAATTTGTTTTAGTATTTCGAGAAAAATGTTTACATTTCATTAATATAGCTCACTTCAGTCCCACTTTTACGAACGGGTTCCTTTGCGCAATAAAATTAGTAGTTTATCTTTAAAAGATAATGTACAATTAATAAAGGTTAAGTATTTAATATTAATCACTTTATACTAAAAATATAAACAAACCAAATTCTCAACTTCACAGAGTAAATTAAATTTCAGTGACCGACTTTAAACATAGTTAGCGATTACACGCCCGCTTTTTGAGCTATATTAAATCTACAAAGGAAAGCAGACGTGTAATGAAATCAAACTGTTTGGCGAGGAAGTGTCTGGAGATATCAATTGGTCGGATATAACACCGCGGCGGTTAGCTCGCGGCGCGTGATCGCAATCTCAACGACTTATAGCAGATTTTAGATGCGATCTCTCGTGGTTCAATGTTAAAAGCTTGCTTTTAAAAGCTTTATGAACTGACTAATATGAAGTTGTACATCATATTGCTTCGATAGTTATAGAGTCGTTACTTATACATTATTTGAAAAATGTATAAAAGTAACCCGCACTAATAGTTTCTGTTGTATGGAAGAAATCAGATAGTTTCCACAGTTATATGTGCAATTTTTTTTTTGTAACTTTTCACACTTATAGCCCCACATTAGTATTTAAACCTGTGTCGTGGGTGCCATGGACACATACAGAAACAAGCACACAAACACCCAGGCCAGGTACAGAAATCTGAATTCATCATTCAAATTTCTGCCCCGCTGTAAATCGAACCCAGGACCCTCCGACCGGCAGACCCCACGTTGACCACGGCGCCATACGGGTCGTCAACCGCTAGGTGCTGTATATGTTATATAGCATCTATTTCTGTCGTGAAGCAGCAGTGTAGGAACTGCTGTGTTTCGGTTTGAAAGGTGTAGTTAGGCAGAAGGCACTGGAGAGGAGGCATTTCCACTTAGTCCTCTGGAGTAGCAACGCATCCACATACAACCTCAGATAGAAGTTCCGTCCTAGTTGAGGTTTGATGTGGATGTACATGGGCTGCAGTGAACACCGAACATCAGAAAATAAACAAAAAAAAGTTTTATAAAAAAAACTAGAAGTGAGTGATAGCCTAGCGGGTAAGCACCTCGACCCCGCTACGTTGGGCCGAGGTTCAAATTCCGACATGTACCTCTATTTCTCGAAATATTTTTAATTCTGTTCAAAATTTTCGAAATTACGTTCGTATTATGAATTAATAATCACTGCTTTAACGGTGAAGGAAAACATCGTGAGGAGACCTGAGTGCCTGAGAGTTCTCCTTAGCGTTCTCTAAGGCATGTGAAGTCCCCCAATCCGCACTTGGCCAGCGTGGTGGACTATTGCCTAAACTTTCTCTTCTCTGATAGAAGACCCGTGCCCAGCAGTGGGACGATAATGGGTTAATGATGATGATGATGATATAAAAATCTGCTACAATACTAGACAAAATATATGCAAATGATGTAACAATCCTTATAATTATAACTGTTGGTTTAACAACATTTATTTACTTGTCTTGTCATATTCACATGTGCTCACATGAATTAAGTTTATCAAAGGCATTCAATATCCGCCCTTTACTTTGATTTTTGCCGATACGACATACCTATCATGTTACTCGGAAAATCAGGGAAAATTGTATGAGTAACACATTTATCATTTTGATGCTGTTCTCTCGTCTATAAAGAGGGCTAAAAGAGTTTTAGAGCCCGACCTCTTAGAGGAGGATCGATATTCTGTCGGATTTAGACCACTTACCACGTTCCAAGTACCAGCCAGCAGATATGATCCAGGGTTTTCAGTGGAACGTACCGGTGCCTCTTATTTTAAAGCAATGGGAAAGTTCGCGTGATGATAGTCCTGTCCTACCTGAGTGTCGATCCATTAACCATCGATCGTTATAAACAAATAACGGTTAGAGACCCTCTATTTCCGCCTGCGAATAACGCCTTTAAATATTTCGTTCTTTTGTTAAGTACTAGTACAATGAAGAAATAAGTGTGTTATGAGAATAAAATACTTATAATGATTTTCAAATTATTTTCAACGTAAAAGCTCTTAATAACGAGATAATTTCCCGATGTATGCCGTCTAAAATGTTCGCTGTTCAGGTTGTCAACGAGCGTTTTCCTTTTTACTGCGCGTCGCTATTCTGTATGGCTCTCGACTGGCTTATATCGATAAACGATAACCCATTACATTCATCACAATAGCTATTAACATTACATGGATCCTTTATTTAATACATAATTATATACGTATCTATACTTACTATATACTATACTATAATTGTTTGAATTTAAACTAAATGAAAAATCTTTGATATAGAGTTCTTAAAACAGAGACATTACAAAATGTATGTAAGTTATTTATTTATTTGACTATCAACGTAAGATACAACCTTAATACTACTACGTTACTTCGACAAATTTAAAAAACTAAGTTTTTACTAAAAATTGATATGAAGATATACGATGTGTTTATTGTGTTAGAGGTTACGGAAAATCCCGGTGACAGTTTTATATGTGATCTACATTCTTTTTTTTATGGTATAGAAGTCGCGATCTGATGTTATGTGGGGTAAAATACAGTATGAAAAATATTTATTGTTGCCAAAAGTTACGTTAACTATCAATCATTATTCGTAATTCACTCAAAATTTAAAAGTGGCAATAGATTGAATTAAAATATTTTTTTATCACGCTGACGGTATATTTTTCTGATGGTGGTAGATTCTTACGCCGAATTCTCTTCTGCAGCAGCACTACTGCTACACCTACATCTATCGTAAAGTAATATGAACACTACTTTATTTCGATTTGTATGTGTGTGTTGTGTTGTGTGTTATGTGGTTAGGCATTGGACAGGAGGCATTCCAAATTTGTCCTCAGGATTACTAATGTATCCTCGTGCGATCTCATATAGGACTGCGGACCTATTTAAGTTTGGATGTCGATGTCCATAGTAGTAGTGTAGGCAGTTACCACTTAACATGAGGTGGTCTGGATGCTCATTTGCTACTCTTAAAATATAAAAAAATAAAACACTAATCACTAACACTAAACACTAAAAAAAACACTATAATCACCTAGCAAATTTTCGCTTAGTTGTAAATCTGTGCTCAGTCATGGGCGCTCAAACCTGCAAAATGTTTCAGCATTTCTTATAATCTGTAATTAGTAAACGTATAATTATCCTGTCAAGTCATAAATGATAAATTAGTCTCCAGATATTCTTAGTAAGGCAATTTCTTTACTTAAATAGTCTTAAAATTAGTACGGCACGATGATTTGAGAGTTGGCTTATTGTGTTAGATACAATAAACAAGGATAAAGCTCACGTTATCATTGTAACATCTGTGTACCTAATAATTGAAACAAAATATAGCTTTGCTGTCTAATATTAATAACTGTGAACACATCTACATGATTCTAGAATCATAATTAAAATATCTGAAGACAAGATATTTTCCGTAAGACAATTCGATGTTGCCGTAGTAAAAAAAAATTGTTTCGTAATACTGTACATCAGCATTATCCATCTATTAAAAAACTGCTAGGCCCGGGTATCATTTCAGTAGATAATTAAAGGTATTAAGGCCATATTTAAGTAGTATTAAGTAGTTTATGAATATTATGGTGTACCTACTGTTGCTGGTTTTTCTTTTCCCTTTAATGACTTTAAAGGACTTTAAAACTCAGCATATTTTTTAACACAATTCTTCTTGTAGTTGATATTAAGAGTATGTCGTACGTTCTTCTTATTATAAACCGTATAATGGTACGGTACGACTGATTATTTCAGTTCTCCGTGTGACACGTCGGTTGACATTAGCGAGCTTACAGCTTCAATATGACGCGCTCCAGCTGCGGCGCGGAGATAAGTCACGTATTCATTACACTAACTTCGGATGAACCTGGCTCATGAGTGGCCTTTGTTAGCGAACTGTTTCGAGTGCGATGTCAGTCTCAAACAATTTTATGGATTTACTAGGTTTTGCCCTATTCTTGTTCTTCAACTTCGTTTGCGGAGGATAAGAATAAAAAATTCCATAAAGCGGCAAGCTTTTAAAATAAAATCTCTAGATGTTATATACATTAAATAATAATACCCTTACTGACTCATCATCAAAATAAGCTGCTCGGATATACTTGAACATTACGTTTGTAATTTATGAAGCAGGTGTTTCAACATTGTTTGGAATCAAAGGGAAGAAAATGAAAAAATATGTTTGTATTGTAAGTTAAAAAACGTGTTGGATTTACTGAAAAAAATCACGCTTTGCTAAGGACTCGAAGATTACTGAAAGATTTAAATGACATTAAATACTCCTACCATCCGGTCTCCTTGTACTTAACATAATTTGACATGTCTTTTTTATCAAATTTTTAACAAATTTTATCCCAAGTTAAGTTTAATACTTCACCGAAAGCCGTTGTTGAAATTAGCGTACACAACTCACACAAATATACAAACTAACTAGATTTTTTTTTACTTTCGTTTTAGACTAACTGGCGTGTCATCAAACGGCAGTAAAGGTCACTTTAAGGATTTTATTAAAATGTATAGATGTATAAATTAGACGTAAATTTTAGTTTAAAATGACAATTCCATTGCGTGACTTTTGAGATAGGCATTTATCTAGCCTTTAGTTACGTTATTTAGAACTTTCTAACAGTTTATTACTCTCATGGAAGTAGTCCCTATGAATATATATGTATGTATATAGCTGCCCGTGTGGCACGCCGGTTGACAATGGTGACCTTACAGCTTCAATATATTGCCTCCAGCTGCGGGGCGGAGATAACTAACGTATTCATTACACTAACTTCGGTTGAACCTGGCTCATGAGTGGCTTTTGTACTCGTAAGTGAACTGTTTCGAGACGCGTACGCGATGTGTCTGTTACCTTTTTTTTGTGTGCGTAAGGTCGTTATAAATGTTGAGTTGTTATTAGATGAGATTTTATTAAATTATTTCATATTTTAGTTTTAAATTACTCTATCGAAAGTAACTCTGGACAAATTTTACATATTTGAAAATAATAAATTTATTCTGTCATTGTATCATATTTTTATAATCTATCCATTATATTTCGAAAGGTTCTAAAAAAGACAGAAATTTAGTGTTCTTGTCTACGATTTTTTGTGACATATTTCTTTTTAAGTATTCATATTTGCGTAATATACTCCATCACCATCAACCCATTATTGTATCACTGATATACGGCTCTCCTCTCAGAGATGAGAGAGTTTAGACCAAAGTCCACCAAGCTGGCTAAGTATGAATTTCCGGACTTGACATGCCTTTAGAATATTGTGGACAACTCGCAGCATACAAGCTATTTCATGATTATTTCCTTGACAGTTAAAGCAAGTGTTAATTAATTTCTAATACGCACATAATTATGAAAAATTTGAGGTAAACATCGAGATTTGAACCCCGAACTCCCACTGGAAAGGGAGATAGATTCTTAGTTACGCTATTACTCACTTTTTTAAGTGAAGTTCGTAGCACTTGCGTCAGGTGTTTCCTGCATAGCATGCAGGCCACCTGATGTTAAGTGTTAACTGCAGCCTATGAACATCAACTTCAAACCTCAACTGAGACGAAAGTACTATCTGAGGTCGTATGTGGATGCGTTGCTACTCATACACATACGACCTCATGAGTATGAGGACTAAGTCAGAATGCCAGTGTTTTCTGCCTAACCACACCCTTCAAATTGAAACACAGCAGTTCTTACACTACTGTTTTACCGCAGTTTAGTTACAGCGGTGGTGCCACCGCAGGCGAGCCTTCGACATAAGACTCCACCACCATCCTATAGAATTGTATACCAACTTACCATACTCCCAGCTGCAACGCTACGATGTGGTGTCATATCGATGCAATAAAGGATTTGTTTCATTGTAAGTTATCATTGGCAGTATTTAAAAAAAAGAACATAGAACGTTGCAATTATTGGGTCGCAAGAACACCACGTCGTTTTAAAATAATTGCTAGCCAAGAGCGATCGGTCCCTGCCGGCGGACGCGGTACCATTACGGAACACATTAATTTTTCACATCCGGCTCCTAGAAATAATTGGGCTTTTCCACTTCCACGCCTGATTTTGGTTCTTGTTTTTATTTTATTTGTTATAGTTTAATGTTTAGAATCTTCCTCAGAATTCTATGTTTGTTGTTTCGAGTCTCTATTACAATGTCTGAAATGTGTTTCTTTAGATTTTGATTAGAATTACGATTTTGTTCAAGTTTTGACCATCGAGTACAATAAAACATTCATGGGCCAAAGTTAGTAGTCCCTCATTAAAACGCTCGCTCGTTCATTCGACACATCATACGAAATAATTGTACGCGTTTTTAATAGAAAGGTAGAGTCTTATGTTGAAGACTCGCCTTGGCCGGCACCACCGCGACACCTATTTCTACCGTAAAGCGGCAGTGTGAGCATTGCTGTGTTTTGAAGGGTGCAGTTAGGCAGAATGTAATGGTCAGGAGGCATTTCAACTTAGTCTCCACGAGTAGCAACGCACCTACATTACTCAGGTAAGACTTCCGTCCTTGTTGAGGTATGTGGATGTCCATGGATTGCAGTGCTCAACATTAGGTGGCCAGAGTGCTCGTTTGCGACTCTTTAACAACAAAAAAAAGAGGCTACGTTAAAACCGATTCGAAAACGGCATTTAATAGAAATTTATGAAAATCAAAGTGCCTTTCCACGTTATACATAGATATTTACTAAGCGAGCCGGAAATTGAAAAATGTCTTTTGCTCTTACAATTTTTTCCTTAAGCTACCGCAAGATACCAGTTCCGGTTTAAAAGCTAAAGGAGTAACTAAGGTACGTCCATTTATATCTTACTCTGTATATACACTGGCGCTTTGGTGTTTAACGAAATGACGTTTCCCTGCTTATTTTTTCATAAAATTATTACCAATTTTCATACCTCGTTGTGATTTTTCGTTGGTAATAATAATGTATCTTAAAAATATCTTTGGGAGTTACCGGCAACTCTAGGGATATTTTCTTCAATATGCGCCCTGTGAACAAACCATTGAGATTGTATTATTTTAACTGTAAAACAGGAATCAGTATACTAACAGTAAAAGAGTTTTTTTTTAAATTACTATGAAGGAATGTTAAGTGGTTATTTCGTCCCAAAAATCCACATACCACCTCAAATAGGTCTGAAGTTCTATTTGAGGTCACATGCCGTATGCGTGACTACTACTAAGGATTACGACCTGAATGATTGCGCCATATAGTGGTCCACGTGAGGTCTGCCTTTCGGAGGGTTCTGTCCGGGTTCGATTCTCAGCGGAGCAGAAATTTGAATGAGGGATTTTGATTTCTGTTCCTGGTCTGGGTGTTTGTATGCTTGTTACTGTGTGAGTCGGTGGCATCTACGACACAATTTAAATCCTACTGTGGGGCTATGAATGTGAAACGTTATTTATTTATTAAGCTGTAAAAAGTTAAAATTACCCACCCATTTGTCCTGACCACTTCTTTCAAACCGAAAGACGGTAGTGTGCACATTTCTTCTTTAGGAAATAGAAGAAACAAGAAAAAGAGAATAAAGTATCTTGTTACCAAATAAGTGCAGTTCGTATTTCGCATTTATGCAGTAAATATGAAACATTCGCCCCATGCATACATCTTGTTCGACACTCAAAATTTCGCAAGGAATGCCAATATGCCAAATGTAAGTACTCCCTTATAGATAATTGTTTATTAAATTCAGTTAAGTTTGCCGAATTCGTATATTAAAATTACGCAAAATCAAGTACTGCGATACTTCCACTGAGTTGGACGTGACTTTGTGAAAGCATCTACTTGTTAAAGTACTAGTAGTGTCCACTCTGTAGCCGGACAATACAGTTTTCTGTAGCACAAAAGTTTCGTGCACGAAAATGTCAAAATACCTTTCATTTTTGTCATTTCATTTGTTTTTAACATGTCTGCTTTATATTTCGATGGTATGCAATAACTCTGGAAGTTCTCACTGAGTTAGAAATGCCTTTGCTTGGCATTGGGATTTAGTTTAGCGCCCAAAATTTCACGTACCACTTCCGCGAGTGTGATAAAAGGCAATATCGAAATATCTTACCTACGTAATTTCTTGGTCGTTATTTAAAAAGCTATTGGTTCGTATTTAGATGCTTTGCAGTAACACAACACGGTAGTGACAGAATTATTAGTGGAGGAGTTAAACCTACATCAATCAAAGGAAAATATATATGCAAAATGAAAAAATTACGACGACACGTTAGTTATCGTCATCAACTTATTATAATCCCACTGCTGGGACCCGGGTCTCCGATTAGTGATGAGAAGGATTTCGTACTTAGTCCATTAACCCGGCTAAGGCCGAATTACTATTTAAACAACTAGGTTATCAATGCCTACGTTGCAGTAAAGGCAAGTAAAATAAAGTTAACATAGTCGTACGCACACAACTATTTCGAAATTCGAACACTGACGGTACCAGTACTGTGACGTTTCTAGTATTTTGCTAAGTAGGTACATGACCACCTTGGGATGTTAGATTCCTAAACAATGACAGCTATACGTATTTAGTTATGCTTAACATTTCACACTACAATAGTAGGTATTTGAAAATCAAAATATGAATATACGTATTATGTATTTTTTCTTCAACAGATAATCGAACATCAATATTACATACAGTTGAGTTCGAAACTGAATAAATAAAGTTGTTATAACGCGATATCGTTAAATCTGGCCGCGATCGTACGTAAAACGAATTTAAATTAAGCAGTCGATATCTTTAAAACTAGACGATATTTCCCACGTTAAATTACAAATAGCGGAGTAGTACTGGATGAATTTTGAGCCGGGAATAAACTTGCAATCTAAATTCATGGGACGCTGGATCGGACTGCCGGACCAACTATAAGACGTGTGTATCCAATACTTACAAGGCTTTAGTATGTATTTGCTGAGAATACTCTTGACTTTCGCATAGGCGACGACGTTTCTAGTACTTGAATTTAACGTGGGTGCTTACTTGTACTTATTAGTACCCAAATTGTTATCAGTTTACAATAACAGTTAGTCGTAGCGAAAGTTATAAAAGTAAGTAATTGAAACGATATTTGCAAAAATTTACATCGTATTGATTTTCTGAAAATATTGCTTATTTTAACGTTGATCGTTTAAAGGGCTGACTGGCGGAAATATTAATTAATCTGTCAAAGTAGTCTCAGTTTCGAAATAATTCGCTATTTATTTGCGAGCATACTGTTATTATAATCTGGTAATAAATCGAAGGACCACCTCGTTGACAAGTTTAATCATATATCTGAAACTGTTTCAAGAATCCTTGGCCAGCATGGTGGACTAAAAGAAAAGAGACATCTCCAAGAGCAGACGGTCAGTCCTATGTGGGGTTGGATGTGGAAGTCCAAGGTCTGCAGAAGCGACTTTAGATCAGGTAGCCTACTTGCCCGATTATTACTCCGTGAATAAAACCTTCTGGTAAAAAATAGTTATTATAAAAACCAATATACTGTGGGGTACAGAACTCTGTATATAAGGTGAAGCCTACAGAATTTCCACAGCCCCGCGGCTTAGGCATGTAAGTTCCTAAAACAAGACTTAAGTGATTTAGGTTAGAAGCATCTCTCCGCCGTATCGTCGTCAGGATCGCTTAAGGCCTGTGTCACTTATTAGACTTCATAACTTGATTCACGATAAGCCCGATAGCTGCGCTAGTGGGATTCCTAGTTTTACAAATAAAAATAAAAATTCATATTGGATTATTCAAAGATTAGGATTGATCAACATATAACATAATAACGATCAAATGAAGACAATGAAAAGATCTTTTAAAAAAGACCCGCTAAGTTCTTTATGGACTTTAAATGGATTATTATTAAATTTTTTCGGTAACTATTTGAAATAAAAGTGGGACTATACCAAATAAGTAGAACACAATGAAATAGATGAAAAAGGAAATTTTAAAATATGGTGAACTTTGCAGCATGTTTATGAGACTTTGCATGTCTATGAGAAGATAAGGTCTAATGAGAACCCGGAACGATTCCCCTGAATGCAGAAATTTAGAAAATTATTTTTGTTTTAAATTATTAGTTTTAGAACATATGCCAGATTGGATTCCTTTGATTATATGTATTTACAATGAGTTATGCATCAACAGATTCATAAAGGCCATTATTTCTCAGAATTACCATTTTACAAAAGGACTTCCCAGATTTTGAATCATTAAATTGGATGTACACCACTACCCCTACTTTTTAGTCATACAGTTCGCCGGGTCGACGGATAGCAACTGGATGCGCAGAGCTGAAGATCGAGCTCTGTGGCGCGCATTGGGAGATGGCTATGTCCAGCAATCACTTGATATGGGCTCAAGATAAGAAAATAGTTAGGAATCCCGATAATTAAATATCCGTGATAAATCATGTTTATATTTTCATTTTCTCGCGAGTAATTTTTACGCTCGTTGAAAACTTCTTCTTAATCTCTAAAGACGTTTGTTATATTATAGCCAAAATAAAAAGTAGTAAAAGTATATAACTTAAAGCAAAACAAATTTAAAATTGATTAACAAATAAATCTCGTAGATTTAGTACAAAAAGTTTTTTTTCTATTTACCTTTTTTTTAATTTCTTTATCAGAAATTGACCAAATTTAAATGGATCTGACCTGAGTTTGAAACCTTCCATCGATATGACTAAATTAGTGCGTTTTATGAGTGTAAAACTTTTGCTATATTATTGATCTTACTCTCATCAAATTTATAATAATTTCGTTTGTAAAGCACGTATATGATAATATATTCGAGTCTGTTTCGAAATGTTCGACAGGAATGGGAGATCCTGGGGTCAATTTTATTCCTTTATTTCCTCTGAAGTCCGTCTTAAGATCGATTCATAAATGACAAACAATTACATGGCAACATGCATAAAAAAGTTACATACGTTTTGAATTGTATACACTCATCTTTTTGAAGTTGGCAAAAAGATTTAAAGTGATTTAAAATCGAATGAAGTCTGAATCCCTTCCCTGATGGAGTTGATCTTAAAGTTTAGAAGCTAAAAGATCTTACTTTAAA
Organism: Doberes anticus; assembly: GCA_018250115.1. NCBI lineage: Eukaryota > Metazoa > Arthropoda > Insecta > Lepidoptera > Hesperiidae > Doberes > Doberes anticus. The sequence goes on along the minus strand of DWKW01001721.1, from coordinate 234 downwards.
CGAACTAACTACTGTGTTACTTTGACGCCCTGGTTTTAATAGATAACGAAAAATCAAATCAACCATAAGGAAACGAATTGAGACTTCATTGGTTTTTAAATAATTTTAAATTTTTACATATTTTATCTTTATATAAAACATTTTTTTTTATCTTAATAGAGTAGCAAACGAGCATGCAGGCCACCTGATGTTAAGTGGTCACTGCAGCCCATGGACATCCACATAAAACCTCAA
>DWKW01001720.1:0-12103 GCA_018250115.1 Doberes anticus | reverse complement strand
TTCTGAATCCAGCGGTTTCCCGCTGTTTTCCTCAGGTCATCAGTCCATCTGGTCGGAGGGCGCCCTATACTCCTTATGTAACAACATAATTATCCTAAATTCAGAAAAAAAAGTTATGGCTTTTTTGTGAGTTACATTGAAACTATGAAATAAATGAATAAATTATTGCAGGTGTTCGAGGTGAGCAGTGGGGAGAGTGTCGGGGAGGGAGGCGAGGGTCGTGTGGCTCGCGGCGTGTTCGGGCGCGCGCGCTTGTTGGGCTGGCCGGGCGCGCTGGCGCCCCCGCTTGAGCGCCTCTGCGCCGCCTGCAAGCACATCGAGAGTTGGCTAGCCGCGCATCCTAAGAACGTCGCCATTTTACTAGCATGGTAATTATTATAAAGTTCGCTACACATCTCAAGAACAAATATTTACTACTTCAGGAAATTTAACAATAACAAGACAAAACTTTGTATCACCAACGGCTAATATACTCGTTTTTCATACGTCAAAGCAAGCACATTTAGTTTCTCTAGAATGGTGTTGCGCTTTTGGTTTGTGCAGTATTTAGATATTTCATAGTTAATTTTTAATTATTTTTAATGTTTAATCCAATCAGTTAGTTTGATGGTGGTAGTCTCATGCCAAAGGCTAGCCTGCGGCGGCACCACCGCTTCACCTATTTCTGCCGTACAGCAGCAGTATAAACACTGCTGTGTTTCGGTTTGAAGGGTGTGGCTAGGCAGAAGACACTGGACAGGAGGTATTCCATCTTAGTTCTCAGGAGTAGCAACGCATCCACGTACAACCGCAGATAGGGCTTCCGTCCTAGTTGATTTGGACATCCATGGACTACAGTGAACACCAGGTGGCCTGCATGTTCGTTTGCTATTCCGTTTAAATTTTTAAAAAAAAGCTAGGTCATCATACGCAGTGGCACTAATTAACACACGAATTCACCTAAAACTTGAAGCGAATAACAATAACAGAACTTATGGCTATGTAACATTTACCAACATTACCGATCACTTCCAGTGTTTCATCTAGGAGGACAAAAATTATTTTCTTTACTCTTAATGTTTTTTTATATGTTCAAACCTTTCATTTTATTTTTTTCAACTGCTGTAGACCTCGCGTGGTTTGGCGTATCAAATTACATCTCAACTTGATTTGGGTATTGTAAGTTAATTATCGTACTGGGTGGCCGCCTCTGGCAGAATGTATCGTACAGTTTTGCTCCACGTTCTCGTCATTCCTCCTTTTCTTTTAACATTTTAGGCAACATACTTACATTTTAACTCGTTACTTTAAAATAATTATGCATAAACGGTTCTCTTGCGCCTTTGTAGTACCGACTTAAGCAACCATCAATTTAAACCATTTTATTCGTAAATTATAAAGTGCTGTTTAAGTTTAAAATACTTATAATTATAGGAACTTCTAGCTTTTATGAACTGAAACTTTTGATTAATTGCAAATATCATAAGTATATGGAAAAAAAAACCTTATATCTAAATAATCACGCGACTGTATTGATGATCTTTTTTTCTTCTATCATTCTAGGGGCAACCGAGAACGATTAGGGGTTTTGGTGGCTGCATACATGCATTACTCGGCGATTTGCGGAGCACCAGAACATGCCCTGGACAGATACGCGATGAGACGGTACCTCGACGACCGGGTACCTGTATTTCAGCTACCGTCTAATAAACGGTAAGTTTTTTTAATTATAAATGAATGGTGGTAGAGTCTTATGTCGAAGGCTCGCCTGCGGCGGCACCACCGCTGCACCTATCTGCCATAAAGCAGCATTGTGGGAACTGCTGTGTTTCGGTTTGAAGGGTGTAGTTAGGCAGAAGACACCGGACAAGAGTCATTTCAACTTAGTCCTCAGCAGGAGCGATGCATCCACATACAACTTCAAATAGGAAATTGATGTGGGTGTCCAGTGACCACTTAACATCAGGTGGCCTGCATGCCCTTTGCTATTCTGTTAACAAGAAAAAAAAGGATAATGTAAAATACTTCCTTTAATACTTTATCTTAATTTTAAAGGTTTCAGTTACAATTTTTAGTGAACAGAACTCTCTTTTAAGCATATTTTGCCTGCATTAAAGGACTCTGCTCTTCCGGGTTTTCTATAGCTACATCTAAGATAAGATAACTTAAGTTTCCATCTGTATAAACTAAATCGCTTTAATTATTTATTTCACATGCTTGATTGTTAGATTGCATGATTTGGTAAGTGACTGTGTTTGTCCATGAAATCCACGACACGAGTGTGTGTGATGATCCTAGTGTGGGTATGAAGCGTTATTTACTATAATTATGTATATTTTAAAAATAATTTTTTTTTTTTTTTTTTTTTCTCTTTATTGGGGTTAACAAACAGTATCACACAGATCTTACAATGACAACATTAACATAACAACATTAGTATGTGTGTACCAACACCGATAACCACATATTACTACAAACAATATTCCGTCGAAATGAAGTAGCTAGTTACAATTCATAGGTGCTATAACTAGAATGAGTCATAAAGTTTTCAAACAGAATTACATACATTTTTGTTAGTGAAAACAAAAAATATTATTTAGTGAATTCTATAATTACGTAACTAATAATGATTTACATAAATGCCTAGAGATTTTATGAGATTAAGTGACAAGATATTGACTAACTTTTAACAATAGATTGCAAAATTTTATTTTTGAAATTACTGATTCGCTCATTGAATATGTCAATGCTAGTAAAATTACAATTATAAGAGTGAGAAATACGATATATAGGTGAGCGCTTCCCAGCTTTAGTACGGCATTTTTGAGTAGCAAACAAATGATGTTCCCTACGCTTGTGATTCCTACTAGGGACTACGTAGCTGAGTTTATTATTAATAGGGATACAATCATATTTACCCTTACAAATATCATAAAGTAGCATAGTATTAAGCTGAAGGCGTCTAGACTCAAGCTTTGTCAGATCAAATTTTTTTAGCAAGTTTAGGTATGAAAGGCGACTATGATAACATTTATAGTGAATACATTTTAAGAACTTCTTTTGCACTGATTCGAGGGCGTCTTTGTATTTATTGTAAAAAATAAATAAATAACGTTTCACACTCATAGCCCCACAGTAGCAATTAACCTGTGTTGTGGGTGCCATGGACACACACAGGAACAAGCACACAAACACCCAGACCAGATACAGAAATCTAAATTCGTCATTCAAATTTCTGCCTCGCTGGGAATCGAACCCAGGACCCTCCAAATGCAGACCGCACGTTTTACCACGGGGCCATACGGGTCGCCAAAAAAAAAACAAAAGCAGCTTGATTTTCTCAGGTACTCGTAACAGTACACACAGCCCCTCATCATTAACAAAAGTGTAGTATTGGTTTTATAACATACAGTTCTGCACAACGTTGTAGACAGAAATCTGGGTACTACCTTGCAAAACTACAGGTAGACTTATAGAATGGTAGCAGGCAAATATGTCCTGTCAGACTTTTGTAGCGGTATTTCCAACAGAATATGAAATAGAATAATCGGAGAAAATAATGTTGATGATCACTGATTTCTTATTTCTCATTCGACAGATTAGAAGCAGCTAAGCATTTTTTTTTATTACTACGATTTTAAGAAATACAGCCTATAATTGTGTTTAATGAAGTTTAATAATTTGTAAAGAAAATGATTTTACTTTTGTTGATTTGTAGAATAAAATATGTGTAAATAAATTTCTCTTATAAAACTAGCTGAATTTAATTTTTTGATCAATCTAATCTTTACTAAAAATCATTTTTTTTTTTGGATTTTTGAAAACTCTATTTTAAATAGTATTTTCTTTAACTGATTTGCATGTCTTTGCAAATATACTCTACAAGTTAAATAACATGTTTTTCAGAAATTCTCAAAATTTATGTCAAAAACTATTAAATGGTATGAATTAATAGTAATAATATAAAAAAGATTGACCGAGTGAGTTGATTGGAAACTTTCAATTACGCTCATTTTCTCAAGATATTCTACTTCACTACAGAGAAAGTAATAAAATTAACTACTAATATGCATATAAAATTATAGGAGGATTCAAAACTTGACAAATTGGAACGAGAGACCGATTTCGCACCACTGGGCTATAACTGCTTCCATGTCTGCTGATATTAAGTTGGGCAAGAGCAAAAATCATTGATGCAATTATGTTTGGACAACATTTGAAGTAACTACTTATTTCAATAGACAACACTTAAATTTGTTACTGTAAAAGTTGTAAAAGTACTGTTATTCCCGCATTAAACTTACTGTTTGCTTTAGGTATACTCCGTTAGTATGGAAACTGAAGAACTAAAAACATTTTAGGATTTTAAGAGGTTTGCATAGCAGAGATCTGTAAAGAAACAAAATTATAAATATAAATTATTTTATTTCCAATTTTGTGACAATCACATATCTTTAGGAACGTAGGTAAGTGACAAGAAAAAATCCCGTTACAAAATCACAATAGATGTTAGAATAATATTCTCTCCCCCATTCTTCTCCTTAATCTGACGAATATAGGATCTAAGTGTGTTAAATGGGACGAAAAGGAAATCCGTAAACTACATTGAACCCTACGATGAGAATTGAATAATTGTTGGCCTACGGTCAAACTTGTCAACGTTATCGTATAATGTGGTGGCTGCCGAAATATTCAACTGCGATCAAACTCCGTTGGCCTTCTGCCTTACAGCTTTACTCTGTATAAAGACAGGTTAAATTAGTCTTTCACCAACCTGTCAGTATAATCGTGACTAAACTGTAGACCTTATTAAACTAGCGTGTAATGGCTGCCACCATTTTTATGAAGTACTCTGTGCCCCAATTTTTATGTCAATTTGACATAATGTAATGTGTGATAGATATTTTTGTATGTATAAATCAAATCTGTCAATGTCAAATATGGGGCGATGATAGATTACTTACGGTTACATATCCGTAAATTAGAATTTCACTTAGGATTATGAATTTTTGACAACGTATTGAAATTATTTATTATGGATCAAAATAACCGTTCCAGGAGAAGTGACTTAGATGTTGATAGTTTTCGATCAGACGAGCCTGGGTACGACAGGGCTCGGATGAGGAGACAATCTGGTGGCTTTGTTGATTTGGGCAATGAATCACAATATGGAACGGGCGGTCATCAAGCTTCTGGAGCTAATGAGATTTTTGCAGATATACAGGTAATTGATTTATATGATTTTTGTGAAAAAAATAATTTCATTTTCATTTGGTACATTTAAATATTAGCCTGTTCAGGTTCGTCAAACTTTTAACTTGGAAAAAATTGATATTCATTTTATTTATATCTGTGTAATATAATTAGGTATAACTTTAAATTGTAGATAATGTTGGCACTAACTCAAAATGGGATAATTAGAATAAAAAAAATCGATTTAAAAAGTTCAATTTGTAATGTATTTTGAATAAACATTTTATGTTGATTGGAATTGCTAATTCTCAACAAGTATTAGAACTTAGACCAGTAATTATTTTTAGTTTTATAAATAAAATTGTACTTGTTGCAGTATTGTTATTTATCAGCAGTTATCCTCTGAGATGTCTTGTCTCATTGCAACTGTTAAGTTGCAAAGATCAGGCTTCATTGAGGACTTCTATTCTATCATGGTTAGATGTTGATGGTAGTGATTTACAGTATCTACTTAACAAGCTGCATGTTCATTGCTACTCTGTTTATAATAACAAAAAAAAACCAGTGAGGTATAGTTTGAGTGTAAGTAAATTGTTATTATTTCCAGGGTGATGTTCCGTGGTGGAAATCAAATTTCTTTATATCACAGCCAGTTCTATTCGGAACCTGGGATGGAGTGTTTACATCATGCCTTATAAATATTTTTGGTGTAATAGTATTTCTGAGATCAGGTTGGATTGTCGGCCAGGCTGGCTTAGTTAATGCAATATTTATAGTGATCTTTACAGGTAAAGTATTTGCTATAAAATAAAAGTTGAATTAGAATATGGAGCATTTTTATTTAATTAAAAAGTTTTATTTCAATCACATAAATTAAAATAAACATCAAAGAAGATTCAAGCTGCATATATCTGAATGTTTTTACCTACCTGTGATGTGTGTGATGATGTGTGACCTTTACCATAAAAAAATATATATTTCTTATACTGGCACAAATGCATAATGACTTAACTTTAAGTTTTGTTTCTACCATATTGATAAATTTATTTTCTGTTTCAGTGTTTGTAGCATTGATCTCAGTTCTGTCAGCTGTTGGTATATGTGAAAGATGTAGGATAGAAAGTGGAGGAGTTTACTTTCTCTTAGCGCACACCCTGGGCTCCAGGATGGGTGGGGCTCTGGGAATGGTCTACTGCTTTGGACAGGTATTTATGTATATATCACATCCATCATCATGATCCTATTACAATCCTGCTTATCATAGTAATAATAGATGTAAGAAGCATTAAGCTATCATCCATCAATATGGTCAATTGGGTGGACTATACACAAATTTGATATTAATGGAGAAGAATCAGATATTCGGGTTTCATTAGGAATGTTTTTCTCCACTGTTCATTTATGTTATTCAATAAATAAATTCATAAAATAATTGTTTATTGATCAGCTCTTACCAATTGTTCATTGAAATTGAAAATTAATGTCTGTTCTTTGAAATTGATATTTAATAAAATATAATATTTTCAGGCTGTTGGATGTGCCTTAAATGTCTTTGGTTTTGGAGAGTCCATGGCAAGCCTGGTTGGCACTGACAACACATGGGCAGCTCGTGGGTTTGCAGTTGCTGCAGTTTTGTTGCTTGGCACCATTAATATTGCGGGAGTGAAATGGGTGATAAAGCTCCAGTTTATTTTGCTCTTAATAATATTGCTAGCAGCACTGGACTTTTTTGTTGGCTCGTTTACTGCTGTACCTGGTAAATATTGATAATATTTTAGTAATTGAAGGAAATTTATCATAGTTGGGTTTATTCTTTCACATTTTTACAATCAGAATAGTGTATTAAAATAAAATGAAATTTCTTAAAGGCGATGAATTCAAGGGATGGCTAAGTGGTACTATGGCAAATAATACATGGTCAAATTATCAAGAAGGCTACACATGGTTCAGGTGTTTTGGTGTATTTTTCCCAACAATCACTGGTATACTGGCAGGTATTAATATGAGTGGGGATCTTAGGAATCCTTCCATTAACATACCTAATGGATCACTAGCAGCCATTAGTACCGGGTGCGTGAGTATATTGAACATTTTGTTAAAGTAGTAAAAATATTTATTAAAATATCCTTAATCAATCTAATATGATCAGATCCTACTGTATCCCATTATGCCCAAACACAAAAATAAAATAAAAGAAAATAAAATATTAATATCTATTCGTTTTTGTGATACAATGTTTTAAACTTAAATATAGTAATTCCTGATATAACATTAATTTTAGATAAACCCCAATTCTAAAATACACAAAAAAAAGATAGAAATTTTTACATTTACTTGAATTACCTCCAGTTTTACTGTAAATTAGAGAAGCAAGGGTAAAAAATTATAATACCAGTTAAAATTGGTTTTAGACCATTTATTTGTAATTTGGCAGATTGAAGCTTTAGCTATCAATATAACGGACAAGGTTGACAGGATTAAAAAAGTTCTATATCATTATGTCTGAATATAGACAGAATTTCCAATAGGTGATATTTTGAACAAAAGTAAAGCTTATTTTAATATTTTATATTTTTGCAGGACCTTTTTATACCTAATATTTATAATAACTTTAGCAGCAACAGTTACAAGAGATGCTTTGTTGAAGAATTTCTCGATAACAGCTAACATATCGGCTGTAACTGTCCTACTTCTTGCTGGATTGTATGTAAGCTCAATGAGTTCTTGCCTGGGAGCTATGTATGGTACACCCAGAGTTCTGCAAAGTATTGCTAATGAGAAAGTTATACCCGGATTGGACGCATTAGGACATGGAGTAAGTGTAATATTTAGAATAAAAATAGAGAGAGACATTGTAGTAAACCTAACAAAAGAAACTTTGACGCACATTTGGTACGTTACGTTTGTAGTACCGGAAATTTGCTCGTGATATTCTTTGCGTGATTATTTCCCATTTATATTATACCATTTGATTGTTCTCAATCATCCTTTCTGTTCTCAGTCATCTTTTTATATATTTTCACAGAGAGGTCCTAACAAGGTGCCCATATACTCGATGGTGGTAGTGGCAGTAGTGACCGTTACATTTATCATAATAGGTGACATTAACAAACTAGCACCTATTGTCACCATGCCATTTCTTATCACGTACGCTAGCATTGATTATTCATACTTTGCTCTTGCGCAAACATTTGATTTACAACATAAACGTGAAATGAGGTATGATTTTTTTTTGTTTTACCATGTTTACGTTTTTTTTTATCATGTTTTCACTGAAAATTGCATGAAATGTTATGTTACTGTGTGAATGATGTGGCTAGCAAACTTTACTAAGACAAGGTTTTTCAAGTTACTCCACAGGAATGGCAATGTATCTATGTGCAGTCTTATATGTGGTTTCAATTCCATTTGTTGTCACAAATAAAAGTACTAATAAAAAGTTATTAACTACCAGCAAATTATATAATAAAATTTTTGGGGCCGTATTTAACATGTTTTACATTATTTTCACATGTAGATTCCAAGGACCTCCACAAAGAGACATGCAAGTATATGGTGCTACTGGAAGTGACCTTGACTTGTTATTCCCAGAGAGGATACGGCATAAGACTGTTGGAGTAAGTACACATAATAAAAATATTGCTTTTATTGTGCATAACATTTTATGTAATAATGTATGTTACTAATGATTCTGAACACTGCTATCAAGTGACATTCAATAATCGTTATTCAACATCTCTGTTTGCCTAAAGCCCTAGTTCAGGTTCGCTATAGATAGATGGATAACATGGAATGTTCTGCGTTTTGACTAGGGGGTGTCCACTTAGAAAATACGTGACCAATATTGAAAAAAAAAACTAATTGATATTATCAACATCAACTAAAAGTTCATAAGCAATCGTTTATAGAGATAAAACTGAGTTCGTAAATATTTCCGAGGTGATATAGGACTTTGAAATTAATGAGTTATCATAGATTCGATGTTTCATGGTAAAGATTGATACATCGAATAAATACAAGCTTTTCAAAACATCGGATTGATTCGATATATTGTACTGTAAACATCGAGTGAATTCGATGCATCCATGTATATAACTATTTTTGACTGGATTTAAGTACTTACGCATTTTGAATTCGCGTGTTTCAGATTTTAAATTGTAACCTGCCAATTGAATTTTTGTCCACTTTTACACACTATTATTTTTAATTTCACAGAGTCCCTGTAAGGCTGGTCTGTTACATTTTATTGGATTGCTCATCATTTCATAATTACTTTCAGGACTTCACACCGTCGCCTACTGACTCTGCCATAATGAACGGACGAATGGCGAATGGTGAAGGCGGACGACGGCCAAGCGTGAGCGTACATTCTAAAAACAAGAACTGGTACTCGCATCTATGCAATCGTTGGCTGTCGTTAGCTGGGGTATGTTCCTGAAATAATATTTAATGTCCAAAGTCAGCAAATAAAATTCCCTAAATGTCCAGTGGTTCGTATGATCCCTTACTGGCGCCCACTAGAACATATAAAAAAATTGTCTTATGAATTTGGTGCAAGTATAGTTATAGACTAGACATGGACTCTATGTGAATTGACTAGAAGCCTGGTCTCAAAGGCATATGAATTCCATAAACTTTCAGTTATCTAACGTGTAAAATTACAGCCTTAAATAAACCTTCTCTTGAGATTACACCTGGTATTGAAGCGATAATGAACTCCATTACTCAAGGTCTCCAATGATGATATTTATTTCAGGTGGCAGTTAAATTGCTGTTGATGTTCCTTGTAGACTGGATATATGCGCTGGGCTGCTTGTCCATCCTGTGGCTGTTGTGGCTTTACATTGGAGCAGCAAACCCTGCCGTTAAACCTGGCCGAGCATCTGAATTCCGTTTCTTCTATTGGTTGAAAATATCTTTTCTTCAGGCTATTGGGTAAATTTGTTATTATTGAAAATATGTTATCATTATAGTTAAATATACTACCATTATAGACAGTCAAGTAGTTCTTGTCATTAAATTTTTTTAGTGGAGAACCAAAAACAAGAGTGAGTATTACATTATTACTCTACAATTTTCTCCATGTTATGCTTTTAATATTTTTAAACTAAATTTTTACATAATAAACTAAGGACACAATATCAATACTGATTAGATTTCAGTTACAGGGTTTGTTTTTTATCGTAATCTGTCGCTTTAAAAGTGTATTAAATAAACCAAAGAAATTAAAATAAATCAAATCGTCAAAAATTACTGTATATTTAGCAAAAAATTGCAATCAGTAACTAACACCTAATGACCGCATTCTCATATGTTAATTTTGCAATCTAGTGCCGGTGCTGCGGTGTTATGTACTGCTGCACAATTTTTTATTTGTTACTGTATGTAGGGCGTAAATTGTACGTTTTACCCACGACTTACTTTGCTGGCATCGAAATTACATTGATGAGTAAATGCTTCAGTAACGCAAGTAAACCAAACGCAATACAGTTCTTTACAGAACAAACATATTTATAGGCATATTGATCATTAATCAGTGATCTTGGAATTCCAAGCAGAAGTGCTTGCAAAGATGTGCTGGCTTCGAGCAGGCGCAAAGGCCAGGGGTGAGCGGTCTATGTGGGAAGGGGTTAATCGGAACGAGAACCGATTATCCCGTAGTGAATACTCATCTTCTGGTTCTGGTTTGTTAAGTATGAGACCTGTTTGCCACGAATGTGATGCGCGTATAGATCATATTCAAGAAGTACCCCGCATGGTGGCTTCAGTGCCACACCCTGGTGACGATAGGTGCAGAACTCTCCTTGTCAAGCATAATAAATCACATGCTGGACAACGAGAGGTGCTACAAGACAGCCGGTCGGAAGGAGTTGGTGGTATCATCTTCCTCCATCATAGACGACCGTGAGATCCAGAGACCTCAGACCGTCCCATACCAAATGATTATGGAGTAAATTCCGTGACTCTGGGCACCCTCAAGAGGAGTTCTGCCGAGTAGCCCGATCATCAGGGTGTCACGGTTTTTTCGCAGCCCACATACACTGATTCCGTTCGGGCCAGGGGGGATATAAAAGCATTACCCAACGATAAAAGAATGGGTACATTTGTGGGTATCGATTCCAGATATTTGAAACTAAATATAGCTGTGGTAATTTCTTGCTACTAAATGCAAATCTTTTATGTTTAATATCCCGATTTTTTTATTTCCCGTAGGAAAAGACCGTTGGAATACGAACAGTTAGTAGTGACGCCAGTGCATGCAGATATTACTATGGAACAAGAGAGGTTGAATGATGACAATGAAGATTTCGCTTCGCGCCGCCGCTACCACCAATCCACAGCTCTCCAAAGTCATCTTGTCAATGTTGTTACTTAATTGTTCATTCGATTGTTTGTTTTTATCAGATAGGACTTCTCTTATCAGTCGTACGGATATAATTTATTCTGATTAACTGCAATTTTTTATAACGTAATCTTTAAACATTGTATGTAAGTATATTTAAATAGTGTTAGTCTACATATCGGTTTTAATGATACTCTTTATATTGTTTAGATAACATAACCCGTAGTTGCTCTTATGCTCTTATCTAACTTTTAAAGCAGAACCTTGCGTATTGACATAACACTTGCTCTGTGGCTTATAGCTATGGTGTGAGGTAACAAAGAAAAGAAGAAAATCATATTCTTGTTAATTTTACAACGTATTTTTATGTCTTAAAACATTCTCAATTTTGAAATCGATATGAGATCCGATTTATATCTAAAAGCTACCAGATAGTATTATGCGGATACATTTTATTATAGTTTTAGTTATATTCTAAAAATACTTCGCCGTTATTTTGTGGTATCATCATCATCATCATCAACCCATTATCGTCCCACTGCTGGGCACGGGTCTTCTCACAGAGATGAGAGAGTATAGGCCATAGTC